>JABJVR010003443.1:0-15905 GCA_025773905.1 Chitala chitala | reverse complement strand
TCCAGTGTTTATCAACACTGTAGAGCGGACAGTCCAGTGTTTATCAGTACTGTAGAGTAGACAGTCCAGTGTTTATCAGTATTGTAGAGTAGACAGTCCAGTGTTTATCAACACTGTAGAGTAGACAGTCCAGTGTTTATCAGTATTGTAGAGTAGACAGTCCAGTGTTTATCAACACTGTAGAGCGGACAGTCCAGTGTTTATCAGTACTGTAGAGCGGACAGTCCAGTGTTTATCAACACTGTAGAGCAGACAGTCCAGTGTTTATCAGTACTGTAGAGTAGACAGCCCAGTGTTTATCAGTACTGTAGAGCGGACAGTCCAGTGTTTATCAGTATTGTAGAGTAGACAGCCCAGTGTTAATCAGTACTGTAGAGTAGACAGTCCAGTGTTTATCAGTACTGTAGAGTGGACAGTCCAGTGTTTATCAACACTGTAGAGCGGACAGTCCAGTGTTTATCAGTACTGTAGAGTAGACAGTCCAGTGTTTATCAATACTGTAGAGCGGACAGCCCAGTGTTTATCAGTACTGTAGAGCGGACAGTCCAGTGTTTATCAGTACTGTAGAGTGAACAACCCAATGCATTACTGTAGTCTTTGAGATCACTAAGAGTGGCTGAAAGTTTTCTGCTACACATAACGATTACTGTCATTTACAATAGTTATCAACTGTACTGCAGTAAAAGATTTCAACTGATATTGCTGCTGTAGTGATATTATCTGTTATCGCAGTACATAAACAGTTTGTGTATAGGTTTATGGTGTTGACAACATCAGATGACTCAATATGTCTTAGAGCAGCCAGATAGATTTTACACACAAAATATGTACACCATTTGCCACTTTTATGACATAGTAAGAACATGTGCAATATTTCGACCATTGACTTTAGTGAGATTTGGTCTATAATCTTTATTCCACACTTTTGTGTACAGACTTCTAAATCACTCCTTGCAACGATAATAACTATAGGGCTGGGAATTAATCATGTAAACTATTGCAGTTAATGTGCTAATTTTTCAGGTTATTATTTTGTTTAATCATACAATTAAAATTATTCATTCACATTTTACTGGTGCTATGGCAGAGGTGGCTAATCACAGTCCTAGAGGACGGCAGCTGGAGCAGAGTTTTGCTTCAGCCAGCTTCTGCTCTTAACTGAACCTTAATGTCAATTAAAGATAATTGACATTTTTGTATAACTACTATGTCAGTGAAGAAATTCTCTACAAGCTTTATTCATTGTTAATAAACATTTTACAAACATGAGAAAGACTTGTTCTTAACGTTTTTTAAGAGTTATTGTATATTTTAATGCATTTCTTGCTAATAACCATTTAGGTCACTGCTCTTGATTTAGCAGTCTTTGTTGTTTGCACTTGTTTCTGCCGTTCATTATTACAATTTGAATGCAATTAATGATCACAGATTCAAATGAAACACCATGCTGACTTATCCAGACATTTTCTGCTATGATTCTGCAGTTAGAGTGATATTGTAATGTGATTTACATTTTTGTTACAGATCTTAAAGCACAAGAGTCTCACTTTTAATTTTTACTGAATGTAATTGATACTTTTTTTTACATAGCGGTCATATTAAATTGAACGAATTGGCTGAAACAAAACTTTTTGTCAAGGGTTCCGGTTAGCACAGTTTAATTTTCAACGCCCCGATACACATACACAAACGGGGAAAATAGTGCACTTACCATTAGACATCTTCCAAAGAAGACCATGCGGTTATGAAGTGAGAATGATCCATTATAATATCGGTAATAAAGAAATAAATCGCCGTGGCTAACGGTACGTGACAGTAAGGTCAAAAGTTCAGTGCGCGTTACTGTTGGCTGGTTCTGCGTATCGTTCCGTTTCTTTGTGTTCTGTTGGGTCTTACCGGAAATGAACGGAACAAAAATAAAAATAAATACATGTACTCGAACATTATGTCTGAATATAAGATAGGTGTGCTTAATGGCCAGTTCACTTCAAAAACCGTCACCCATTTCACGTTTTTCTGTGCGATTTACTCAGTTCCAGCTACCTGAACAAACTTATTTTTCTCCACAGCTGGTTGAATAAACAATATCAATGACTTATTTGATTCGCATGAATTTTATGCATCTTTATTAATGAAATAATTAATTCATTAAGTTAATTTGTTTCAGGTTTCTGAATAGTCATTTATTTCTTACAAGTTCATGCATTTGTCGTATAAATTTCAAAGTTAAAATAACGATTAGCTGAGACTAATTTTTTAAATCACAAGATTAATTACAATTAAAATTTTCAGTTTTTGCCCAGCCCTATCAGTAACTAAGAAAGCCTTGTGGAATAAGATAATACTAAATTCCAAGGTAATTTAGACTTGCATATTTTACTGTAAAATATGTGGTTAAACAGTAAAATTCACCAAAATATGAGCTAGTCACTTTCAGCTGGTTTGTACATTTAACCTCAAGGTAACTGTTGGACTTGCTTGAAAGTGAGTTTCACTGAGGAGGGGAGTGTATTAAACAGCACACAGGCCACTCCGTCCGAACCTTGCTCCACTTTCACACTGACTGGGGAAGTACAAAGTGTATTTAACTGCCATGCTGAACTGGTTTAAAGTGTATTTTCAGCATAGAATGAATTAACCTGTCATTTTTTGGCAGTAAGTGCAGACTAGTGATTTCCTTGTACTGTAACATTGCGAAGGGACGATTTCCTTGCCCTAGTCCAGCTGTCAGTTAGGTACGACATGTTCTCAGAGTGTTTACTTTAGGGCTGAAAGGGACAATTGCCTGTTTCCTCACATGGAGCGAGACTTGGCTGCTTTTTTCTGGTTGGTCTGTTTGTGTCTATTCTGGAGGCAGTGGGTGATAAATGAATGATGCTATTCAAACATAACTCACAAATGCCAAAGCATTTTATACTCTGCCCATTTTTAATCAGTTATCATTAATAAAAACTAAAGCTGCTCGTCCCCTTAAAGAGCATGTTACTTTACAGTTGGTGAAACCTTTGTGGTCTCTGTAATGCTGCTGTTACAGATGCTTATGAGATTCTCCACATATTGGTATAACTGTAACTCACCCCACGTGGGTTCCTCGACATTCAATCTCCCAAAGACTTTCTTTTCAACGTCACTTTTTGTAACTGGCCATAAAATATTTTAAGCGTTAACTCTGCTAAGATACAATCGTAAGCATGTCATAACCATAATATCGTAATTTATTAATTTATATTTCCTTTTAAGGTTTAGGTGAGGCATGTGGCTGTTGAGGCCTGGTCAGGGGCAGGTGGTAGAAGAAGGAGCCCTATTGTTGGTGGTTTACATTCACATACCTGCACGTCCCGGGAAGCACCTGTTATTGTGATAAAACAGGACAGTTTTTACTGCAAAATGTGTTTTGTCACAATTTATGTAACATCAGTATTTCTGATAAGAAATTTAGTAAAAGGGAGAAATCTGCTAATTCAAAGATAACGTGAACAGAGGGATTTTTAAGGTTATTACCTGCTGAATTCTGAATGCAAAAGCCAACATGATTTTTAGCATGTTTATAAATGCAACTCATTAGCTATCTGCTGATGTATTCATGTCTATTAAATTATTGTTGTTATTAAATGCATTTGTTACTCATGAGGTTGAGTGGCTGGATAATGCTTGTGTGTATTTATGCATGTTTTACCCACGGTTACAAGAATATCAATAACAATAATATTAAGCACTTACATTTACATTTATTCATTTAATAGACTGTCCAAAGCAATTTACAAAGGAGTAAGAGCACACGGGCATATTAAAATGAGGTCAGACAATATCTGAGAATCCACTTCAGATAAATATAACAATTGTTAAATTGTTTGAAAACAAAATCTAAATTCCTTCACTCCGGAATAAAATAACAGGCGTTTGATGAAAGTGGGAATCCCCTTTACCTGCTGATATTGTGTTGAAAATAAGAAGATTAAAGACTACTAAACAACACTATGTAATTTACAGGAAGACGAACTGGAAGTTACAAGCTGACGTATCTTTGCCTGAAGGTGTGAATTTTGGACTTGTTCAAACGGGCCTTCTCTGTCTGTCTGGTGAGTAGAACGTGTCCTGAGAATAAAAACTTCATTTTGGAAGTTACCATGCTTCCAATAATAATGATGATAATAATAATAATAATAATAATATACACCCATTTCCAGTTCTGTAGTTGCCCAACAATGGTTGTTCTTTACCTTTAGTATTTTTAATATTTAACAGTATTTACCTGTAATGAGTAATCCTTCCTCTAAAGTATAACTATAAAATATCAAAGGAAGAAAAAAGGACAGCACTCTCTGTACCAAGAATTTTTTAATTCGGAGGTTAATTAAATTAAAAAATTCTTGGTACAGAGAGTGCTGTCCTTTTTTTTTTTTTTTTGATAAAATTGGATTTTTTGGGGGATTCAGCACCCTGACCACTACACCCTGGTAGAGCACGTGCTATTATAATAAATATAACCATAAAATATAAAATTAAAAATGGTTGGCAATCTGCGTTACAGTGAATCAGTTTGTCAAAAAGCTGTTATACAAAAAAAAGGAAAAAATAAGCGATGTGTTATGGGAGTGACAATTCTCCATGAATTACGGTGCACATTTACATTTGGTTGACCCCGCTATCCTTATTGAAGTGTGACGTATTTCCGAAGAAGGAGAATGCTGTTTGTTCCGTGAGGTTGTTGGGTCTTGTTTTTTTGCATCACTGTGTTGATTCTTCACCAGGGAAGTTGAGAATAAACATGAACAGTAGCAACATTTGCAGTAGCTGAGATTGCACGAGTATCTGAAGAATTTTTGTCTTACATGACATGCAAACAGTCTGTAATTTGTATGTATTCTGTTTCAATTTTGACAGGGGGCTTAGTGGCCCCTTTAATTAAATATTTAAAAACTTGTAAATCAGTCACTCGTTTATTGTCAGGAGCCTTGAGCATTTTGAGGACTGATCCCACCGCTTCCCCCCATCCTGTTAAAGAAAAGCATGCTGGGATGAAAGGTGAGATGAGTAAATACAGAATTAGAAGATAAATGTCATGTCAATGTCACATTCAGTGAATGTAACCAGAATGATATAATTCAGATAGTGGTGCAGTCAGGAAACGGGTAACCCTAAGCAAAAACGAAAACATGTAATTAAGTGTTGAGCATGACAAATATTGGTAATTACAAGAAAGGTCGACAATTACAATCCATCTTGCACTAGAATCAAAATCTTTGCCAACAATTAAAAAAGGTCACTGATGACTTCAATAAATGCAATGCATTGCCATAATTTCAGTGCCTTGTATGCAGTCAATAAAAACATAGACAAAGTGGAAGTTCCATAACAAATTTGAACAACAAACCACTTTATGACCTTTGAGTATAATCTGAAAGAGATACTTATGCAAACACAAAAAGCAAACCTGAATGATTTTGAAACTTATGGACGGCGAATGGTTGTGACATAAAGTGTTTCAATAATGCTATAAATTTGCCATATGCTTTCATTGAGGAAACCTCAACAATCAGGAAAGCACTATCATTATGGTTTAAAAGTCATAATGGCCATGGATCAGGAATCGGATTATATTGTGACTATTTCGGACAGTGTACTGTTATGCCTGTGTTCGGAGAGAATAAGATGAATGTAAGGAGTGTAAACTGCTTTTACTGTTCCGCACGAATATCCTCAGATTCTTATTTTTATGTTTTGCAAAGGTGGATGCCAGTGTGCAAAACACTCTTGGTCTTCTGTAAATACTGAGTGTTGCCACTCTGAAGTCCTCTTTCCATCACCAGCCAAAGCCCTTGGATACAGGCAAGCAGAGTACTAGATCTGTCTTACACTGGAATGAATGGAGTTTGACCATGCTGGGAAAATGCCAACAACATTATGGCTGCTTGGGACTTATTGGGACCAGTCGCCTGTGAATCACTCAGCAGTCAGGACATCCTTGGGCTGTCGTCCTACGTGCATCCACTTGTCAAGAACGTGAGGGCAGCTTGTTGGACCTCCACTGTCTAGGAGTCCGTTTTTATGGCCTTTCCATCGACTGACTCGCTAAGACACAATGCCACGAGAAAGGCAGCTTACTTGAGGTACCGCAAGCCAATATGATCCCACTGACGGCTTTTTATTAAAGAACTGAAATCTTTACTGATGAATAACAGCCAGAGCCCTCACTGTTTGCACACCAGTTGTTGGCCTACATGTGAACATAAGCGACTAGGTGGTTCAATGGGTAGGACATCAGGCTGGGCTGTAGACGTCTCCTGGTTCAAATCTCAGCACAGCCACCAGGTGTGTCCTTGAGCACAATGCCTACTGCTAGCTCATTGTAACGTGTGTGTGAAATGTATGTTGCTTTGGATAAAAGCATCTAAATGAATAATAATAATAACTTCTCTGTCACTTGTGCAGCCTCCAGCAGAGAGGTGCTTTTTCCAAAAAAAACACAAGCAAGTCACCATAGTCTAATCCTGAAACTATAGCAATGGAATTAAACGTCATAGTCGGTTCATGCATACATAATTAGATGAGACCTTCATACTTCAGCATGCCAATCATGTGTGCTATACATATAAAGCATTGCCTATCTGTCCTGTTCCCTTACTTATGTGTCCACTGTTGATATTGTAACTGAGCAAAGGTGGCGATGATCCAGGAACAAAACCCGCTGACTCCCTTGCCTGTTGCTATCTTTTACTGTGAAATTCACCTTTATAAGCTGTATTTAGTCAAACTATAAAGTGCAATAAGGTTAATGGAACCTTACTCTTTTGCAACACAATATTTTTCAACATTTTGAATTATTTGGTTACATTTCACTAATATATCAATACTTCCCAGTAGACAAAAACTTTAGTTCATGTGAAGTACATATACTTTTGATCAATTAACTATATCTTGAAAGTCAATATAGTCCTGAAACATGCAATATATTCATACATTTCACCAATTTTCTCATATACATTGACTATAGTTCACATCAGCCTGATACACCAATTATGTTCACTTTATAATAATTCACATAATTATGAGTGCTCCACATTTGCATAACCTTACCCATTCACAATCAATAATTAATCGATCCAGAAAAATAAATAGAATCTCTCAGGCTGTGTAAAGTACACCTAAATGCCTCAATCTTATTGTTTATTTCATGTTTGTTTAGATCGGGTGTTTGGTGGAGAGAGTAAGTCACTTTCATGCTGTTTGTGCTAAAATGTGACATACTTCATACATGCTGTCATTTTGACAGGATCCCATATAAAAAGACAAGCTTTCAAAACGTTGCGTCCTTGCTAGCAGTGAGCGTGTAATCGCCGCCTAATGGCTTGCAGGCTGACCCGGCGACCCAGACATCGGCAGAGCTCCATCTCGCTTACCCGTGGTACCTGCAGCTTTCTCCTTAATTACAGACGCGCTCCTCCGAGCCTCCGCCGCCTCGCCGACATCAAAGCGGGCTGCAGACGTTAAGCTATTACGGCCCGAGACGAGACCAGTGTAAATTGCCCTCTGATAGTGAGTGTGGAAAATGGGAATAAAAAAAAGCTTTGCAGAAATCATACATTTGAATGCCAAAATGTGGCTTATTGTGATTTAAAATTCATGTTTGTTTGTTTTAACATCTGTGTGCATAGCAGTTGCTTGACACACAGTTTTCTTGACAAAAGAATTTCACTCAGAAATGTAAACAAAAGACCATTTTCTTATTACATGTACAGGATTTAATATAAGACGATACTACAATTTAACATACAACACAAGGATTCAACAGAAAACACATTTCTTATAGACAGGAGTCATACAACATAATGAAATATTTTTAAATGAAATATTTAGGTAAAAAAGTCCATCTGCTGTTGTCATGTGTGAGGGTGTCTTAATATGTTGGTTTTTTTTTTCTTCTGAATTTAGGGTGTCTGTCTGTGGAAACATCCTTCATCCACCCAGTGACTGAGACACTCCATCTGTCTGTTGTCAGCATGCTTCTTCTCAGCTGTTCCAGGGTGACGGGCTTTGGATCCTTAAAGCACAGGTGATTGTGGACCCAACACCATCACCTGCAGGAATGACCACAACTTTGTGCACCCTTTACCTCTTGGGGTAAACTACTCTCTGGCCCTGAGTATTTTATTTCCCCTTTAAGCTCCACGCAGGTCTGATCCTGCCAGTGGGTGAGTTTTGTTCCAGGAGCCAATTAGCAGGCCTTACCTTAGCCTGCAGCTAAAAGGCATTTAATGGTGGGGGCAGAGGTGCAGAGAGCTGTCCATCCTGCCTTCATTTTGGGGGGGGGGGTCCCTTTGAAGCTTTTACCATTAAACAGGACTTCATTGTGGCCAACAGCCGTTTGATCTTAAAATAATTTACTTAATGATCTCACCACAGGAGCAATTGGTGGTGCTCGATTAGGCTGCAAGGTTTAATGGACCTGGGAAGAAATGGGTGTAGAGAGAGAGACAGAGTAAGAGAGAGAGGGAGAGAGAGACAGAGAGAGAGAGAGAGAGAGAGAGAGAGAGAGAGAGAGAGAGATGTTGTGTACAGCATGCGGACTAAAAACGTTCCTGCTTTACACGATGGGTAAAATTTCCCACAGTCGATGGGCAGTGATTGGAGTGAATACACACACAGACGCCACACATTACTAATAAAAAACATCATGGCATTTTATCACCACTGAAAATACAGAAATAAATACATTCTGCTTTTTTTACTTGCAGCTGCACATTATTATAATAAGGAATTATAAATACCTGTACTAATAATGTTCCATGAGAACAGCCTAGCACTTGCCCAGAGAAAAATTTCCAAACTGGTCAAATGAAATGAGGTAGTGATCTGTGTTTCCTGCTTTCCTGTGCTCTTCGAATTCAAACTTCATTAGTTTCCTGTAAATGTATTACTGTAACCAGAGGGGGATAACAAGTATAACGCTTCAATAATGTTTCCTAAAAGGGTCAAATGGTCATGAGAGCAAAATTTATGATCAAGCCTCCCCTTCATTATCCTCTATTGTACAGACATGAATAAAAGGCAGTTCAGTTTATCATTGAAGTTTACAACCGTTTTGTTCATCACATCAGATGTAACGTTAAGAATGGTTTAAAAACTGCATTAACACGGATTTCAGCATAATGTTTCCCATTCAGTGATCTGGCAGCAGCAAAAATATAAACACTCCTTTAACCTTTTGCCAGAAATGGGGCTTTTGTGTGTTTCTGCTCTGAATAGCACTCTATGGTACAAGTTCTAGTGGTGTGAATGAAACCCAATTAGAGTGTAAGTTAGTCTTTGTACAAGGGTAAGTCTTATGCTTTTATCAGACTAGCTGGACACATGTACTAATCGACCTACATTTCCCTCACCACATTCCCAATATAAAATGATCAAACACAAGCATTTCCACTGTAAGCATCTATTGTGTCACTATTTTCATAATCTCAATTTTAATCCATATATTTAAAAAATTGTTGCAAGACTCAAATCTCTTATATTGCATTAAAAGATATGTATGTGGTACAAAAACAAATACAACTGCAAAAAAGTGAGAGAAAAAAAAAATATATGACCAGATATTTTCACATTTGAAAGACGACAGCAGAAGGAAGAGAGAAGAGGATACCAGGCAGCCTGTATAGAATCAGACAACATATTTACAGAAAAGTTCTGACCCAAAAGTGCAGCACTACCACCCCAACTGAGAGGCACAAATGACCGCACTGACGTTTGCTGCAGCACTATGGCAGAAGGCTGCAATAACCTGTCCATTAGGGGCTTGTCAGACCCAGCTAAATTGATGCCATTTACAGTAACCTCCCAACTGACAGAAAAAAGAGAGAAATTAACAGTGGACCAGTCTGCTCGCTGGGTTTCAAATGTATCTCAGGATCTTTTTATTTTTTTTCCAACTAAATGATAACCAAGGAAATTAAAACCTGCTTTGAATAAAATAACATATCATATACACAAGAGTGGACCAATGAATTTTCCATTTTATCCTCTCATGGCAAATAGATTTTAACTCGCCAAGTTGAAAGTTCTTTAAAAAGAAAAAAGAAGAGCTGGTTAATTTAAATGTCAGAAAATGAGTCACCAGTAACAAACTAAGAAAATGGCTAGTTATTAAAGGTACAGTTCATCGACGTATCTAAACACAGTGCAGACCAGCTGTGTCTTCACAAAATATCCTCTTTAACAATCTGACCTACAAAAGTAGCAGAGGTTAGTCAAAGCACAAGTACTGGTGTGCGTAAAAATATCAGAAATCGTTAGAGAGCACTGGCTGTTATTTCTAATAAATAAGTCAAAATTTTTAAAAACTATGCTACAGAAGTCACAGTATCAGTATTCTTTCATACATCTAGGTCTGCCATTGATGATACTTTAAAATACATTTTCATGTGACATATACTGATAGCTAAGTGATGAAAAAACATCTGCTCACTCGTGAAAGGTTTGGACTTTTTAAGAATCAACATTATGTGTAAAACCCGTTATAGAAATCTGTCTGGGGCTGTTAGAACCCTTATCAATAGTGCTCTATCTGGAGGACCATGCAAATCTGCAGAATTTACCGAATACATTCTATTGTGGTATGACAAGCCAATTAAACATGAAAGATTACCATGGGACTTTTCTAGGCAAAATTCACAACAATACTATGACAATCTAGACTTGAAAAGATATTGGTTATATATACAGTATAGTATATGCTCATATGTTGGAGACAGAGTGATAATTTACTTAGGAAAAAACGTCCTTTTATTTTATCTGGAAAAAGGAATAGGCATTTTTCAACATGCAGAATTTCAGGAATTAACATTTATGCTGCACTTAAAGCAGTTAAGCATTTCTTTATCTAACTTGCTGTACATATGTTTAATACTTGAGAGTAATCAAATTTGCTGTAAATAAACAGTCCAAATTGCAAAAGTCTTTAATTTTCATTTTGTGTACCAAAAAGACTTGATATAACTGAAATGGCTGTTAAAAACTGTCAGCTAGCATAATTGGTAAAAATTGTCACTATGCAGTAGTGTACTACTATGAAAGACAAATGTGTTTTTGGGGAAAAAAAAAAAAACGGATCCAGTTTTATCTGCATGTTACAAATAAGACATTTTTTAGTAAAAATAAATAAATAACCATTTGCATTTTGAGCAAAGAAAATCAGTTAATCTTTCACCTTGCTTTTCAAACACCACCATTGTCTCTTAGCAGTAAGTCTCTGCCTTTGTGTTAGCTGTGTGTGTATAACACATTTCCCACACACTTATCGGCCATCGCAGCTTTGACAAGCATATGGGTGCCAGTGCTATAATTTTTGTTTTGATGAAAGTTACAACCATTAATTACTGAAAATCAGAAAAGCAGTAAAATACTTACTTTTATTCGGCACAGTAAAAACCTGTGCCAAGTTGACGTGTGGATCATTAAACAGGTGCTGGCTGATCTGCTACGGTAACCCCTTCACGGTTCCCATCCAAAAGTTGACTGACATATTGCAGCACAACATCAAAATGGCAATTTGAAATGTACTTTCTGTGCAGTTCAGAAATTAAATAAGAACCTCATAGTATTCAGAGATACTTCTTGTAACATGCATACTTACTTGTGATATGAAATAGACAATTGTTAAATTATAAAATACTGAAATAACACCACATCGGTTGGTTAGTCATGACAGCTCAGTGGGTAGCTAGGCTGGTATTGTCCTCCACAGTTGCAGGTCTGGGTTTGAGTCAGAATCTCTGCGTGTCTTTGCATGTTCTTTACATACCTGTGTAGGTTTCCTCTACATACTCCAGTTTCACACTGTGGTCCTAACACATTCTGTTCAGATAAATTGGCATCCTATATTGTGTTTCAGCATGCATGGCTACCCAAGGCTGTGCTAAGCAGGCAGCCTTATAAAATGGAGTACAGTACAAGATGTAACTGTCAGTCCTGAAAAAACAACCTCAGTTTTTATACTTTTAAATACTAAATATTTCTATTAGGTCAGACACTACCAGAAAAGGAGGATTTGATAGAAACTGAATGAATGAGGAATGCTGAAAACTACTCCTGATATTTTACACGACACTTAATTTGACAGCTGACAAACTGGTGTATTTCTTTGATTTAGTAAGTTTATATAACAAGGTAGCAATTTGCGAGCGTTTCTCTGCGCGTACTTTCTTGTGAAGTGCTTTCAGATCTATCCTTTTACACTCGCTGCCCACTTTGTTTCTCCAGTTTGGACAGCTTCCAGAAGGGGGCTGCGTCAGATCCTAATGCCCACCACCAACTCAACAAGCCAAAGCAAGAAATAAGAGTGAGTAAGAGCGGCGTGGCTACCTCTCATACAATCCGTCACCTAAAGCGGAAAGTAAGGCCTGTTAACAGAACACAGCCAATTAGGAGATGTTTGTATAGACTTGATTTAGAATGTGTTCATTCTTCTTTTAATTTCATCCAGTAAGGGAGAGTTGGATATTATTCAATCTAAAAGACACCGCTATGGAAATGCATATACAAAGCAGACTCCAGAACTCTATTAGCCCCTTCAAGATGTAAGGTGTAAAAACTTTTGAGATCGAGGAATAGTGTACTGACATAAACACAAAAAAACCTAACAAAAAACTGAGTTTTAACAAAACTTAAAAACATAAAATGTGGGGTTACAGCCCATTTAACTGAATAAACAAAGCGAAAAAATGTCACACGTAATACTACTTCTGATAACAATTATAATTAGTATTATTATAAAAATTATTATAATGATAAATTTCACTCTCATTACCCAGACTTCCCAGCTGACCTGATTTAAACTCCAGTACAGTTATCAGTCCAATCAAAGTAAGATGGGTTTGTCTGGGCCACTGGCAGACAGGTCTAGTGATCAATTGCTATGGCGACTAAAACGATTACAGAAACCCAACCCCTTGACATTGGTTTGCACCCCCATTATTGTATACTACTGTTCACCGAGGTGTTCTGTCTTCAAAGACAACATAATGTACTTGATGGCTTCCACAGAGTTCTTTTTGACAAGTGTGAAATGCATAATTTAAAGGATTCTCAATGCGCAACATGCCAACGTTAAGGAAATCTCCTTATTGTATTTTAATGTTGAATTAAATATAGTATCTGCATGTAAATGGTAACAAAATAACCATTCAGATCTAGTTTACTTACGTTCCAGGCAAACCAAAGTGTTTACTGATGCAGTCACTACACGGTTAGTTCTAAACATGGCTGAATTTCTGCAATTTTATCACACTCAAAGCTGACAAAACATGATTCTGGAAACGGTGTAATCAGCCAGTTCTCTGACACAGAACATCCGCTGGTGACGTTAAATTCTGGAATATTACACACATAAAAAACATTTATGTCATTTTAAATAGTATTAACACTGGTGCATGGAAAAGAGTGATCTAATTTAGACGGACATTTAGATATTTATTTATACATTTACTTCATGAAGAAAAAATAAAACAATGATATATATTATAACAAAGTGTAATAAAATAATGGTATAATCAAATTATTGAAATCACAGATGATCTATTTTTGGTATTAAAATATTTAATGTAAGATTGAGAAATTGCACAGGTTTGTGAATCACTGTTAAACTACAACAGGAAAATATGCATACATAAAAATCCAGAGGTTGTTGGAACTGAATAATAAAACACTTAAGTACATTAAATAAACTAAATGTGCATTGACACAACTACAGCTTTCTTCTAAATTACTTTTATAGGTTTATAGGTAATTTTTATATGAATACGCTGAATGTTTAAATTTTTTAGATAGATAATTAGTAAAAGTCATAAGCTGTACCATTAAATTGGCAAATAACGTGTATCAAAAAATCACATCTTTTACTCTTAAAATGCACTGAACCAGTGAAACCTACAACCATTTACAAACTGACCTATTACCAGTTTATGGTAAATTACATGTTCTCTATACAGTACAAACTGAAATATTTTCACACACTGTGAGCACTTGCATTCTCCTAGATAATTCACTTAAACCATAAAACACGATTTTTGGCCATATTAACTCACTGAACAGGCTACATTACAAAAATAAACTGCCCTCACTGTACACCATCGCTAATCTTCAGCCAGTCCAATAACTGTCAGCACAGTACTCGCCACAAATATCAATTACAGGGCCATAGACAGATTTAAAAAATCTGTACAGTACTTCTGGATTTAAAAACACATTAGATTGCAATTTATATATAATTTCATGTAATCTAACATCAGTAAATGGTCCATTATCGACAGAGATCAGACAGCTACACTGAAACCTTGCTTCCATCAAACTGCAATAAATTTTGCTCAAAATGTATGTGCCTGCTTGGGGGAGAAATTACATTTATGAAAACCAGAAATAAGATGCACAGTTTAAAATTGTTTTATATATTTTACACGGCCAAAATGTGTAGATGATAGCAAATTTCTGTATACGTATTGTGGTATTAATCGTTTACAATCTGTTGTGTCCTTTAAACAACTCCATGCAAACAATCAGCAGAGCATCCATAAAACTAAAGGCTAAACATGTCTGTGTTTGGATAAAACACATAAGGCACGAGGCAGTCATTTGAACTAAACTGTAATGTTTACAAGCCAGTTGCCAGTTGTTAATCTGTTGCACATTTAGCATTTGTTTTGTTAATTCGGTGTATGTTAAAGCAAATAATTGCACATATAATCGTAATGCGACACAGTTAATACAGATTAAACGGTCTTTTCGAAAATGATCAATATGTTGAAACAGTCATACTTTGGTGTTTCACCAACGGTTTTCAAACGTTCCCACTTTGTTTTATTTGCATTCTTGATTTTGCCTATATGAAATTATATTCTGTACAGAGGCCTAGTCCAAAATAAGTTTTTCATGTAAAAACGATTATAAAAGTAATGCTAATGTCTTGTAATGAAACAGCAAGTCATTGTTTTACAATTCTATGTACAAATTAAGAAGCATTATATGCACAGTTTTATAATGTAACATTTTGCCTTCATTCGAATTTTGATAATTATAGTTCTTGTTATTGGTTTAATAATCGATTCCACTATATATAGTAATGTTATGATTGAGGCAAAACACTGTTTTCTAATTTTCTTTTTTTCTTTGCAAAGGCTGCAATATATCTCCTGCAACAAGTGTTTCTAACAGCAAACTTCTCGATATAGATGTTATATTAGTTGCCCCCGGACACATAGATAATTAGTAAAACCGACGTAGGAAACGCTGCTTTATGCATCTAAGACTACGCTGTAGGTTCCTGGTTCGAAACCCACCGACTATCCCCGTTCGTTACAATATTGTCGATAACCTTCTATAACAAAAATGATCAAACAGTATAATATCAACCAGAGCCATACACCTTGAAATACCCAATTTTTGTAGTATGATAGTGATATTACAGAACTGCATCGTAACTACAAATTTCGAGTTATAACGGTCGGCTCAAATTAAAGAGTACGTGGATAACACAGAATAACCTAGCCCCCCCCCCCCAGCACAACCGGTGGGCGGGGTTGGGGGGGGCCCCCCGGGGGGTGGTATAAGTACTATTTTCTTATTTATCAGACATTGTTCTGAAGCACACGATTTTATAAGACATGCAGCAAGTTACCCGTATCTGTAGAAGACTTCAAGCTTGACTTAAAAAGGGTCAGATGGAACGGGCTTTGTCGAGAACTGGGGTAAATAGATAATATTAAGGGCAGCTGACTGCATTGTTTTTTCACCCAATCTTATTAACCCTGAAAACTACTTATTTTCTGTTAAAAGGACTATGGCTTGCCCTCTTCAGGTTACTGTTGGAACTTCTAATCAGATATGCGTAAGTTTTTGGTACGCACCTGTGGTGTATATAT
>JABJVR010003442.1:0-15909 GCA_025773905.1 Chitala chitala | reverse complement strand
AGAGAGAGAGAGTTACACGGCTGAGAGAGAGAGTTACACAGCTGAGAGAGAGATACACAGCTGAGAGAGAGGTACACGGCTAAGAGAGAGAGAGTTACACGGCTAAGAGAGAGTTACACGGCAGAGAGATAGAGTTACACGGCTGAGAGAGAGAGTTACACGGCTGAGAGAGAGATACACAGCTGAGAGAGAGGTACACGGCTGAGAGAGATACACAGCTGAGAGAGAGAGAGTTACACGGCTGAGAGAGAGAGAGTTACACGGCTGAGAGAGAGTGATACACGGCCATTCGAACTTATTTTGTGTATGCTACAGATGTGTCAGGTAGTGAAGAAGAGGTACCCCCAGTACTCACCCAGGATAGAGTTCACATCACCAACCACTGCAGAGGGAACACAATAAAGTTCATTATTGCTTTTCTTCAGTCTTTTACCCATCCATACACTGCTACTACCAAGCAGAATTTGTGTCTTCAATGATATGTATAACTCAGACAAAACTTAAAACTGGCATATGAATTATTTTAAAATTAAAAAGTCTATTAGTCAGCAGGAATGAAAGTTAGAGTTTCAGCCTTACGTATTGGGAGATACTTTCAGTATTTCTACAATAGCACGGAGTGTAATCGGTTACTACCACAAGATGGCAGTATGATACAAAACAGTTCTTCACAGAAGCACAAAGAGAGAATTGGATTGAACTTTATCCATAGTGTGGAAAAAATGTTGTTCCAGTGTTAAGCAGCAAAGATATTAAACATAAGAACAAAACATAAAAATGCAATTCTGCAAAATTTAAAATAAAAACAAACATTCAAAAAAATATGTACCTAAACAGATTGTGTTTTTCTTACCAGTAATGATTAAACCAATTCAAAATATAGCAAACAAAGAAAAATAGAAGGGCCAAAAATTTTAAAAAGGCATCAAAATGTTTTAAAATCTTAATTGCCTGTGGCATTAAAGTGAATTTTGTCCTGTTTATTGTTAAGGCACATACTCAGAACACTGACAGCAGTGGGACAAAAAAATGGTCCCGAGGATGACGGGGATCCGTAATCATTTTTCAACCCTGTGCAGTGTTCAAAAGTTATAAATTGTGTCAAGGTTAGTTAGCTCACGGCTTTACCAATTATCTTGTCTCAATAAACAGACACAGTCACTGCACACCTGAATGCACGAAAGGTAAACACCAACTGACAAAAAGACAGCCAAAGTGTGAATGATTTCTGTAGATGATGTAAGTGTTAAGGTGTAAATGAATTCTGTAGGTGGTGTAAGTGTACATGTATTCTGTGACTGGTGTAAATGTAGATGAATTTCTGTCTCAATGTTACACAGTACACACCACAGCCTTCCGTCTCGATGTTACACAGTACACACCACAAGACTCTGTCTCGATGTTACACAGTACACACCACAGCCTTCCGTCTCGATGTTACACAGTACACACCACAGCCTTCCGTCTGGATGTTACACAGTAAACACCACAGGATTCTGTCTCGATGTTACACAGTACACACCACAAGACTCTGTCTCGATGTTACACAGTACACACCACAGAGGCTTCTCCTTCCTAGGCTCACCTGAGTTGTGTTTGAAGGAATCCACTTGAAAGGGGCAGTCTACCAGGACACCTGCATTGGCCACCGAGCCCCCCAGTGCCATTTTCAAGGAGTCCACAGAACCCTTCACAAAAGTGACAATGACACACGGTCATACACAGTTCAGATGTGTTATACAGGCACAAGCAAATACTGTGTCATCAGTTCTATGTCACCTTCCACACAATAATAAATGCCTTTACTGCAGGCTGAGTACAGAATCCAAAACAGCTGATCTGCCTCTTAACCCCTGATGGGCAGATAAATGTGTGTACACAGCTTGTGTGAGGTAAGAGCCCCAGGCCACACTGCTCACTCTGTCAGCATCAGTTCTGGCTACAGTTTCCTGACTCTAGGGCCTCTCTGACCACACAGCTATTCTTCTTCATCTATTCAGATTGCCGTGGATTCTACACAGTGTTTCTTTTTTAGAAACACACAAAACTATAGGGTTATGTTGTACATGAAGTAAAGCTTGACGGTTGGGAAATTCATGAGCTGTGAGACTGATCTGACCTAGTAAGAGCTCTTTAATGAAGATGCGTGGTTTCAGAAGAGAGGACTAGCAATCAGAATTATACAACTAAAATTTCTCCAGTAACAAAGAAAATTAATTTTTTGCATAGCATGCAGTGTATCTGCTCTGGTTTCTTTTGGAGGGGACAGATTCATAGCATGCATTGCTCTTCAAGGCATCCAGCTGACTCACTCCCACTTAAAAATCAAACCTTAAATAAAGCTGTTTGTCCCTGTGCATTACCTGCAGCCTAGAGTAGGCCTTCTGGCCACTGCGGATCTCCACCAATTCGCCATTAGGGGGCAGTTGAACCAATGGTGGCAGCCCATGGCTGGAGTCCACAAGCCGGCAACTGGCATAAAGCTCCAACTGAAGGTTGTCCCGCCTAAGCCCCCCTAGGCGCAGGATGATAGACTGGGGTCGACCATCAGCCAGTGGAGTACTCTGCAAGTTGACAGTGTGGAGTTTGCCATCCTCCCGCACATAGCGGACTAGCACTAGGGGGGAAGGGGATTCAATGGGTACAGAAGGGGAAACAGTGTGAAGCATAGCAGGAAGGAATGGAACAGAGAGAAGGAAACATGGCAGGAAGGGAGGGAACAGAGAGAAGGAAACATGGCAGGAAGGGAGGGAACAGAGAGAAGGAAACATGGCAGGAAGGAATGGAATGGAGAGAAGGAAACATGGCAGGAAGGGAGGGAACAGAGAGAAGGAAACATGGCAGGAAGGGAGGGAACGGAGAGAAGGAAATTTTGCAGGAGGGGAAAGGAGGTGGAGAAACAGCAGAAAGAAAAGGAAAACAGGAAAAAAGAGTGGGAACATTGAGAAGGAAAAAGCAGATGCAGAGGAAAGAGAAAGGAAATGACAGAAAAACAGGATGAGAACAAAAAGATAGGGAGACATGGCAAAAAGAGGGAAAAAAGTAGACAGATGGAGACAATGAATAAAATAAAAATAAAAAGTGAAGACAACGGAAAGGCAGTAACGAAATTTCACTAGTCTCTCATTTAATTGATCAACAATCAGTGCACACCATTTCTGATGAACCTGTGAGTGCATGTGTATGGAGGGCATCTGCACTCACCCTTATTGATCATGTGTATGGAGGGCATCTGCACTCACCCTTATTGATCACGTGTATTGAGGGCATCTATACTCACCCTTATTGATCTTGCCCATGATGGCCAGCTCCAGGTACTTCTTATTGTCCTGCCTGTCATACAGGCCCAGCAGCATGCCCCCCATCTTGGGCGGAAGGCGGAATGTCGACACGACGTAGACGTCACTGACGGTCATCATGGTCTCTGCCAGCTGCTCTACTGCCACGGCATTCTGCCTGGCATCGTAAAGAGCCAGCATGTTTATCACTGAGGACAGGGAGATAAAGTAAAGGTGTCAGTATAAACAGCCAGATTAAATCAGTTCGAGGTAAAATAAGTCTATAATCATATCTGACAACACCACCCAGTAAGAGATATGACAGCAAATCCACATGCACCTGCCCCTCATACGTTGATGAACAGCAAGGCCTTCAAGTGCCAGCAACACATGCAGCTTTTTATACCCTAGTTTTATTTTAGAAGAAGTTCCACCACCCAGCCCTCATAATATAAATAAGAAATCAAGACAGTATTTCTCCGTTCTGATCTAGAGGATCATGTTCCGCTATGGAGCTCCAAGGAAATTAGACTTGCATCTTAACTGGGCACATAGCATATAAGTAAACATATATAACAAAAGATCTAACCAAACAAAAAAAAATCAGTGAGCAGGGGACTAGGTACAGGTAGGAAGGAACACAGGTGGGAAGGAAAACGGAATTGGGAAAACTGTTCTGAAGGGCACAAAGTAAAAATAAAATCAGTTGAACTGAACACATGAGGTGGGGGACAAAAGACGGGGATCTAGAGGCTGTCAGAGTGCGCTGGGAATGGGTAATGCTTCTCAAGAAGATCTGGGGCCTGTCTCATCAAAGAAGTGTGAATAACCAGCAGTTCAAACAAGGAGACCTGGAGCCTGTCTCATCAAAGAAGTGTGAATAACCTGCAGTTTAAACAAGGCTGCCACTTTCTACAAACTACCAAACTAAATCAGCACTACCGTGTCTCACAACAGTTGGTTATCAGTGTTCTCTAACAAGCCATCCTTAAGGAATCAGGCCATGATTAGTCATGAACATAAATGCTTGACACTTGCAGCCAATTGCACAAAACACTGAAAGGTGTTGTCTACATTCATGTTTGAACAAATAGTAATAGGACATAAAAAAACACGTAGAGAGCTACAACTGGCCCCAAAACGTATGTGAACACTGAAGCCATGCTTTGAAGTGTGAATATTTTTGTCAAAGCAAACAGAATTTATGTGAAAGCAAAACATGTAACAAAAACATATTGGTTATATTTTAAATTGTAAATTAAGATGAATTAAATATACCTGTGCTTAAATTTCTTTTTATCTGTCTGCTAATTTGTCCAACTTCTGTTGTCTGCAAACTTGAACTTAATTTGCTGCAAAGCAGATTAAGCAGTAGTTTACTGCTGCAACATGGCTAGTGAAAAAGTGAGCCTAAAAACAGGTCTAAAGCAAACTACTGTAATCTGAAAATTAGTAAGAACCTCTAAATCCTGCTTCGTGAGACAAGCTGTGAGACAAGGCCAGACGACTGGGTCAGAGCATCTATGAAATGGCAGGGCTTGTGGGGTGCTCCAGTTCAGCAGTGGTGAGTACCTACCGACAGTGGTCCAAGGAGGGACTAACCACACAGCACCAACACAGGGTTAGGCACCCGAGGCTTATCGATGAGTTAGGGTGACAAAGGCTATCCTGTCTTGTCCAAATCAACAGAAGGGCTACTACAACACAAGGTGTATGAAGAATGGGTCAGAACACAGTGCAGCAAACTCTGCTCCGTATGGGTACATGCTGACCCATATCTACCATCACAAGCACCTATAATGGGCACATCTCTTCTCTTCTCTCTTTCTGCCCTAACTGGCGGTTGGAGGAGGTCTAGCCACTGGATCTGCAAGTCTTCTGCTTGGTTGGTCCACGTTTTCTTTGGCACCGTATGTTGTATTCTCCAATGGGTGTGACGTTGACTACAGTGGAAACCGGTTTGTGCCTATTCTGCAGATGTGGCCAAACCACCAGCTGTCTTTGTTGGATGTGTTCGCAGATCTCTGGTTGTTACTGGCATCTGGTCCAGATGGCTTCATTGGAGATCCAATTGTTAAGTGAAACTCCCAGGATCTGCTGCAGGCACCGCATACGGAAAACCTGTAGCTTGTTCAGGTCTGGTTTGAGCAAGTTCCAGGTTTTTTGAGCCATAAAGGAGGACTGGTAATATCAACATCCGAAACAGGCAGATTTTAGTTTTTGTTGAGATGTTGTACCTCTTCCACGGGCACCATATGAGTGACATCAATGCTGTGACATAATGGAACTGAACCTTGGAGCAATGGGAGAAAGTCACCTGGTCCAGTGAGTGCCATTTTGTTTTACATCATGTAGATGTCCAGGTACAAGGGATAAGGGTAGCACCAACATTCACTGTGAGAAGAAGACAAGCTAGTGGATGGGGTGTGATGCTCTGGGCAATGTTTTGCTGGGAAAGCCTGGCCTCTCATTTGGAGGTCAACGTGATGTATGCCACCTACCTAAACATTGCTGCAGACCAGATACACTCCTTCATGTCAACAGTATTCCCTGATGGCAGTAGCCTCTTTCAGAAAGATCATGCACCCTGCTACATGCATGATATAGTTTGAGGAATATGCTGTCCAATCCGTATTGGCTTTACCTTGCAATTTACAGGGGAGCTGCACCTGAACATGACCTAGACTGTGTCATCTACAGTGACCTGCAAAGTGACCTCTGATTAGACCGGACTTCCCACTGAACTGGAGTTTCCTGTTTCAGCCTTTGTTTGTGTCTAGGCATGAGGAAGGTGGTGGCATAGACCAATTTCCCCAAACAGTGGATGAGACTGTACCTTCCAAGATCCTCTTGCCCCTGTTGCGGCAAGTAATGTCTTGGTGGTAGTTTGGCACAATGTAACTGAGATTCACTTTCTTATGGTATGGAACGTGTTATAATGTGACGCGACTCGTTCAGTTACATAGGTGGCACTGGTGTACATACTTGTACATGAAATTACCATCATGTGGCACATTAAAAGCTATGTCCTCCAGGGGGCGCTGTGGAAAGTTGTCACAGATGGAAAAAGAAAACAGAAATTTTTATTTGTAAACTATTATTTCTGGGCAAAACACAGTTTCAGATTAATCTTCTGAATTTCTTCACCATTCATTGAGGAAAAACTCTGTTTGATTAACATAAAAAAATGTAAATGGATTATTTTCTTGTGTGTGTAGTTTTAACATGTTGCTGATTTACAACACATTGTAAAGATGAGGCTAATTCAAGGCTGTTCAATATATATATATATATATATATATATATATATACATATATTTTTTCATTTATTGATCATACACATAAAAAAACTGAAACTGTGTGGAATTTTCCTAAAAGACAAAAGCAGCTGATAAAGTAATTACTTTTTTATCCGTCAATTTATCCTATTAACAGAGTGGTGGTGTGTAATTAGAAAAGGTGACATATTTTGCATGTGCCCTAATAACCATTCTAAATCCAGCCCAAATACTTTTTGTAACTTTAATATAATTGGCAAATGAAACATTCGCGCCTTTTAAAGTTTGTACACTTAGCAAAAATATAAAAATCTCATGTTGAAAAGTTTGCCTGAGCACCTGCACTGTTTACTACCCTCACAATTTTTGCTGGTATTGAAACACATGTATGTGTTGCCTTTACTTAATGCATCATGTGCGAACATGTCAAATCAACACTAGCTATGTGTTCATGGATGGACACGCATCACGTAGGATATAAACCAGCTCCCCACTACAATGAGTACAGCAGGGGGGGACACCGATATCAGACTAGGATTAACCCACTAAAGTAAAGACCTGAGTCCCTCATTTGGGTTTCTACTATAGCAGTCCTTACACAAGATGTCGCCTCAAGATTAGACAGAAACATATAAAGGTCCTTGGATGATGTATTATCAGAATCCTGTTTCTCAATATATTAGGTTTTGTGTTGCTTGGTGTTGTTGCTTGGTGTTGAAGTAATTTTTGTTTTTTCCCTTTACACTAGTGTTTAGTTGTTTTCTTAAATGTTTGTTTCATGTTCTTTCATAGTTTCCCCAAGTCCAGTTGTATTCCATGTGTCAAGCTCTTTCCATTTTGGTCCTTCATGTTCTTACAAGAGTTGCTTTATTTGTACTTTTGTACCTATATAAATAAATAAAATGTAAATGTAAATAAAAGTCTCCGCAAATAGACGTTCCTTGCTTCAGTGCTTCCTGTCTACATCACGATGATAACCCAAGAGACAGTTTTTCACATTGTCCTACTGGTCTGTTGTGTTATGTGGACAGTCACTGAAAGACATCACTGTCTGTAAGCAAGTTAATGTGCACAGGTTAAACTTAGTGTGCTAGAAGTTTAAACAGCACTCCTGAATACTTTTCCATCTCTAGCCATTCTCTTCCTGTTGTTTCCCATTTCTTCCCAGACACATACTGTCCCCTGTCCCTTTTGCATCTTCCTGTCCTCTCACAGGTGGCCACTGCCCCACCCCCCAGCTCCTTATCAATCACACTTTGATCCTAGTTGCTCCCTCTGAAATGTGGCTAAAGCCCAAAGCCCTGTGGAATGTGTAGGGAAAAGAACAACAAAAGTTTGGCTCCATGTTGTGGTGTCGTTTGTGATAACAAGGCTATCATCACCAGCTCCCCACTACAGAAGGAACCATCAGCACAATGTATGTCTTCTCACCTCCATCTCTCTCCTTCTCCATTACCTGCCCCCCCCCCCCAACTCTGTTTGCCTGGATCAGTCTAGACCACTGTGTCTAGTCACCTTCAACAACATTCAAAGATGTAGATGTAGGAGGGGAGGAGAGGATAAGTAACTGGTCAATGAACATAAAACAATTTATATGAGAGTGAGAATTCTCACATCAATATGGCAGTATAGGTGAGAACACCAGGAGTCAGAAAGAATTGAAACCACACAGTCAGAGAATCATCTTTCAAAGCCAGAATCATCATAAACCCTGATCCAACTAGTGATGCTCAACACATGAAAGCTGCATGTGAAATGAGTGGTGAGACAGATGTTCACAAGTCAGTAGTTAAATTAAATTAGTGACTAGGCAAAGCTGGCCCTGACCAATTTGGTGCCCTAGACAAGATTTTAGTTGGTGCCCCGTACACTGCAACTAATTCCACCACCAATCGCTGCAGTGGTGCCCCTATGGTTGGACAGCGCCTGTGACTAGGTCCTTCAGAACATGCATGGATTTGCTAGTAAATTTTATAAGTGTAACCAAAGGTGACTTGCTAATTGTGTAAACCCTTCGACAAAAGCATTCAAAGCATCTTCCTGAACACAGCAACAGTATGTCCCTCCTACAGATGTTCAACGCATGTCCCTGGAATTCTGGAAGTATTTCATTCTTATGTACTGACTATTCTTTAACTAGAACAATAAAGAAAATATGTAAGCCCTAATCAGTTCAACGTAAATAAACCCTCTCAGTGTTAAATTAACACAGACATCTATGCTGTGTAGAACCACGGACTCTTCTGATATATTTCCAAGACTCCAATACATCAAAAGACTCTTCCTCAGTAGCCTAACATCTGTGCGGAAGCGTGGAGTGCAGCGCACGCACATCCCGACCGCTCCTACAAGCTCTCATCTGCGCCGGCGGTGCGTCCAGCGCTTGGATCGCACTGAGCATCTTTTGTTTGCGTGTCCTTAACGTCTGCCAAAATAGTCAAGTATAACACAGGGTAAATTACTTCTAAAGGCCACGTACATTATGTTACAATTGTCCTTTATTTAAATTTGAGTACAAATTAAATAAATTCGTTCATTAGAAAACGGCGTTTGCAGAGTGCTACATAAAGCATCGGTTTTCAACAAGTTTCTTTCAGCTGGCACATCCTTATTAAACGCTGCGGGAAAAGCCCGTATTCACTTGAAAAATCATTGTGCATGTTAAAGCATTACGCTCAAACTAAATTTCAGATCCAAGAACGAAAACTGCAAGTCACATTGTAAAGAGAAATACTTATACCTTACCTTGCATATCTGGCATCGCGTCTGTATATATAAGCAACGACGCAGCGACAAGTACAAGTTGAACACGTTTCTTAGCATCCATCCCGTGCTTCTTTACAAAAACTAATCACCTGCTATATAGTTCACCAGTACCAAAATAAATAACAGCTAATCCACGGTGTATGCTCGCAGCTCGGGTTAAAATTTATGCCTTGGTGAACGTGCACATCTCGGAGGCGTCAGTGCGAGTGTGTCCGCTCTGGAGTTACAGAGAGCGTCTCCTGGTCCACGTCGCTCCTCAAGTGAAAAAAGCGTGCGAAAAGCGCGTGCCACCGTCAGTACACCGAGGCGTGTCCGTCAGTCAAGTCCAATACACATCTGCATTTAACCATTGCCATTTCAAAGCAGCAACTGATGGAAGGTAGTAAAGAAAGGAAACAAGAGAAGCACATGGTTAAGGAAATGATTAACGTAAGCATGCAAAGGCGGTGGCAGGGAAGTCGTTGCTGAGTATAACTCGTATATTTTCGTTTAATTAAAAAAAAATTAAAAAAAACTTGCACCCGCAACATACTTGTGTTTGCTACGTAGATTATTTTGCTTAACACGTTCATCCCAACTGACAAGGAGTCAAATTTATAGACAAACTCAAATAATTTGAGTAGGCCTATAATTAGAGATGAATAGGAAAACATAACAATCCTAAAAACTATATCATGATTGTAAAACATTTAAATTCCAGCATACATTGTGCAATTAGAGAAGAACAGGAGCATCGGCATGTTCTTTTATCTTCAGCCTCTTACGTGTAACATATGCCACAGCATTTAAAACGTATACCGTTACTGATCATTAAGTTAAACACGGAGTAGAAATAACAGTATACAACACCGTTACTCATAATTTTTAAGTTAAACACTAAGGTGAAATTACTGTATACAACACCGTTACTGACGGTGATGACCCGCAGTGCAGGCTGCCGCTTTACTCATTTGCTTCATTTCCCTGACGGCAGGTGAAGGACGCGCCATCATGGCTGCGGCACGGCTGAGGTGTGTGTGAAATTAGCCTGTCTAATGTGTGTTTAAAATCAGCCTGTCTGAGGTGTGTGTCAAATCAGCCTATCTAAGGTGTGTGTGTCAAATCAGTCTGTCTAAGTGTCTTTTAAGTACCTTGGTGCTGGCAGAGAATTACAGAAACATCTGCAGATCTTGCAGTTTAAGTCTTTCAAAGTCTTTTTTATCAAAAAAATAAATAAAAGTATTTTTTTCCAAGTCTTTTTTAAGTCTTTTTTTTTTTGGTTACTATATTTAATGTTAAAGCCCTGTCGCTAATGCTGTGCCAGATGTTTTAGTTCTTCCTGCATAGTTTGAAAATTATGGAAAATTACTTATGTTACAGTAGACAAGAACTTTCACCAAGTATGTCTGAAAAGGTATCTGGTTCTTAAGAAATGTTGATAAAGGCAGAGGGCTGGATGTATTTTATGAACATAGAGGTTTGCACAAAGAGGAATGGTTAGGAGGACTTCCAGGAGTCTGCCATTACAGAGGAAGACATTTTCCTGCCTCAGGCTCTACTTTGAGTCTCCCTAAAGACTGCAGGACCACTTTCATCTACAAACCACCCAATTCCATCCTTGGCAACAGCTGTCTCATAACAGTGTTTCCTCATCTCATGTCTGCACCAAATAATCCTGTCTTGTATTTGTTTAAACCCCCTTCCCACAACTGTACTCAGTTTAGTCAAGTAAATTAAATGCAGAAATTGAAGTCTTTTTATAGTTTTTATATAATGATTAATTTGAACAATATCAGAAAATGAGATCACATGCAGATAAATACAGTTTTCCCCAGTTATATCCTTTTTGACCATATCAGGGAAAAAGAAGTTCAAACTGAGAAAGTCATAATGCAGACCATAGAAATAACTAATAAAGAGGTTACCAGTGCTTTAACAGAACTGGAGTGTCTGGTGGAGGGGGCAGGAGTGAGTCACAGAGCAGTTAAATTTGCATGATTACAGCAGCTGGGTAAAAATCGTAATTCCAAAGTCCCCAGAAACACTGCCATGTTCATTACTATTCAGACCCAGAACACTTTGTTTTGTATGGTTTTAACATCGACTGCATTTATTTATTTATTTTTTTTTCATTTTATTTTAAAGTGCTGCACAGCTTGTCTAATAGAGACTTCAAAATTATGTGAGGGTCTTTCATTCCATGTTAATCATACAGGCTAAAAGGTGTGAAAAGCAAAAAACATGGATTTATTCATGTTAATGCAGCACGCTGCCCTACAGTTTGACATAACTACTGTATGAGATGACCGAACAGCAGCTTGCTGCAAATGAATCACACACAACCCCTTGTCCCATGGAAAGGTGCCTTTGACCTGCCTTGAGGTCACAGAAATGCAATAAATGTGTTTTCTGTAAATCTTTGGGCATATTCACACACTGGTAATCTGAGAGCATTTTCCTGGTTTCATGCAAAAGGATTTATCTCCCAAACAGGACCTAACAGGAATACCTTGGTGCCACTGAGACTCATACTAGTGTCACGTTACATAGTGTGAGCACAGCGGCAGTTTACTGAAGATGCGCATACCTTCCCTTATAGTGACCATATGAAGCTCGTACAAGACATTATCTGCTGTTTACAGACCCAGACACTTTTCTTGACTTGTAGAACAAAAATACACAAAAATGTACTGCATTGAAGTTAGGTATTAGTTCTCATCTTTGTACTTGTGTGGAAGTAGATTCTTGGTTGGGCTTTGTTCTATGTATCAATATTTCATGTAGACTGGTCCTGTTTTGAAATTATGTTCACGGCTATTCACTTGTTATTCCAATAGGTGTCAGTGTACAGTAAAAGGATATGAAAGGATGAACATGCTGATGAGTTCTACTTTCATTTTGACTAGAATTCCAGGAAGATAGTGACAAGACACCATACAGTTCATATTTTTTACATCTCACAAAAATGGGGAAAACCTCACAAATATTTAAAGATGAAAGTAAAACAGATGTCCACAAATTCACTACAAATGAGCATATACTTGTCAACACCTTGAAATTTTAATATCAACACATATTTTGCCATTACTTAATCAAAATATTTCTTTTACTGAAACCATTTCAGTGATCTGTTTACTGAAAGACTATAGGTGTCAAATGATCACTACTTGGTGGTGAGTTGGATTTGTTGAGCGGGGTAAAGACCGGACAAACCTGCAAGTCCCAAATGGTTACTGAGGATGTTTTGGGAATGGCTGACAGAGCTCACTGTGTGGGATGAGTTTAACTCCTACCTGTGAGAGAACTCCATGTTTGTCCAGAGGGAGGTCAGGGACATTGAGAGATTTTCCAGATAAAGCCTTTGGGTGATCTTCCAGATTGAGCTGAAAGTTACTGACAGGCTAAAAAGACTGCTGCAAGGGCAATTGTTAAACAAAAGGTAAGGCATGGGAGGAATTTGGAGCATCCTAAAAGAATTACTTTTGGGGGGGGGCTTCAAAACAGTTTCAGCAAACTGTTTGGTGCTGTAGGAGAGGAAGCGGCAAACTTGCTCAGAATGTGCTAAGCAGAAATATGGAGGTACCCACCTCTCCAGAGGAAATTGTCAAGTGATGGTAGGAGCATTGAGGAACTCCTCAACCCAGTGGACATGCCTCTGACCAGGTGGCAAAGCCACCTCTGGTGGATCTGACCCTATTACTGCTGCTGAAGTTGCTATGGTTTGTAGCCTCCCTGGTGGCAAAGCTTCAGGGGTGAAGGACATTCGATCATAGATCCTGAAGACACTCAACAGTTTAGGAGTTGAATGGTTAACATGGCTTTTCAATGTTTCATGGAAGGTGGGAAAAGTAGCTTTGGACTGGCAAACTGGGGTTATATTCCTGTTTTTTAAAAAGGGGACCAGAGGGTGGGTTCCAATTAGAAAGGGATCACACTGTTTAGTCCTTCTGGTAAGGCCTATGCAAGGGTGCTGGAAAGGAGACTTCCCATGATAGTTGAACCTTTGCTTCAAGAGGAAGAATGAAGGTTCCATCTTGTCCATGGAGAAGTGGACCAGCTGTTCTCCCTTAGAGACCTGTGTGAGGATGCGTAGGAGTATACAAATCCAATCTACATGTGGTTTGTGGCTTTGAAGAAGTATACAACTGTGTCCCTAGGCATGTGCTTTGGGAGGTTCTGCAGCAATGCAGAGTATCTAGAACATGCTACCCAGCATCTGTATGGGCACAATGTGAGCTATGTCATAATGTCAAGTCTGTTCAGTGTGGGCACTGGACTTCACGAAGGGTGCAACTTGTCATCACTCCTGTTGTTGATTTTCATGGAAAGGACATCAATGCACAGTCGAACATGAAGGGTGCCCGGGTTGGGGGGCTAGAGATGACATCCCTGCTGTTTGTAGATAATATTGTTCTCATGGCCCCAACTGACTATGACCTCCAATGCACACTCACGTAATTTGCTGCTGAATGTAAAGCAGCTGGGATGAGAATCAGCACCTCAAACCATAGGCCATTGTTCTTTCTTGGAAAAGAGTGGATTTCTCCCTTCAGGTCAGGGAGGCACTGCCTCAAGTGGAGGAATTCAAGTATGTTGAGTCTTGTTCGCAAGTAATGGGAATAGAGAGCACGAGTCTGACAGGTAGATTAGATTTGCACCAGCAAGTGTGCAGAAGAAAAAGCACGGCTCTCAGTTTACCAAGTCAGTCTAGATTGGACCAGCGGTGGAAACTGTAACATAAAATTATATTTCACAAGCTGATTTCAGAGCAAATGTTACTTAGATTAGAAGTACTATGGAACTATTTAAATACCTACATTAAAATAATTGTATATTATGCATATTGAAGTGCAGGAGGAAGGTCACTGGGGTTCAAACGCATGTCAACACTCCAAGAGCGAAACCTGAAGCTAGAAAATTATTTCATTGGGCTAAGGAATTGAACTGAGCTATGGCTATATCTTAATTGTTCTGACCTTAGGGTGATGTGCTGTACTTATAGCTCACTCCTTATGACTCCAAATGGTTACTAACATATTGCTAATATATCTGAAAGCTGCACTTTTAAACATTAGTTCTTGCCAACCCACACTGTGAAAGTAGTTAAGAAAATGTTATCCTATACATTGGTGCACACTTCTAAAAAAGGTAAAAATTTTTAAAAAGGTTGATTTTTTTTATGAGATATAACGGTGCATTTAAAGAGACATCTCAGAGAGCTGTCACCCAGCAATTGACTTTATGCTAAATTTTTATCACATTATTAATGTTCCCATTGCATTTCGTTTTATTACTTTTTTATGATGTTGTGTTTACATTGGCTTTTATTATGTTTATAGTACATTAAATTGGTTAGATTACATCTCAATGCAATATTTTATTTGTGAAAATAGTATTGTCTTAGACATTATTATTAAAAAACGGCAGAAAGTCGATCCGTTGCTCAGTGCCATCACTGCATTCTTCTTGTCCCGTAAGTGATTGCTGAGGGCTATAATTACTCATCTTAAACCCAGAGGATCTCATATCCTGGATTTTGAAAAGAAGATGAGCAGAATGATATATAATCGTTCAACAGGTGACGTCCCTAATGATTTTCCCATATGTGCTACCCTCGGCTTTTGCACTCAAAGGCCACGCATTTCAACATATAAACAAAATGTTAAAAGCAATTTACCATGTTGTGAAAAGAGGATGGTGCTCATTTGGTTAAATTAATCCAAACCAAAACTGCTCTCCCTCTGTTTTATCTTTCAAATTCTTCTCTGCTGAGGCTGACAGAATCTTCCCTATAAAAAAAAAACACGCTGGAATACAATGTGCAATTCTGCCACAAGACAGGAAAAATGATCCACCAGAATATGCAAGATTATAAATGATCTTCAAGCCCCAGCCTAATCCCTCCTTCAGAAGTTCTGAGAGTATTTCAGTAGGTAATTTCCGCTTTGGGAGTTGTAAAGCAAGGAATGCATTAAATTACCTACATTTCCTCTTTCAGATCTTTAAATTGTGTTTAAATCCAGTATCTTGCAAGATCTGGGAATTAAAATGTTACAAGAACTTCTTGCAAAATTTACTTTTGAAACGGGTGTTGGAAAATGTTAAATTCAACTATTAATGGTTATTAAACAAGTGAAAAATAAACTTCAAAATATTGTTAAACAGGAACTATATTTACAGAATATAACTGTTGCCCTAATTTTACAGTTCCCCTGGTATCAAGTGTTTAGCCATTTGCTAAACTATAAACACACACGTGCGCGCACACACACACACACACACACACACACACACACATGACAATAAGTTATTTCAGGTCCTATTGTCTTCAATCGCATTAGCATTTCAACTAATGAAGTTATATACAAGCAGTTTATTCAAGTTTCAATTCATTTCAGGAATTTAAGGCCTAGACTAGAAATGGAAATGGGTGTCAGTACAGCTCTGACGGACAGAAATCAGATATGAGTTGTCATATACACTCAATGGCCACTTTATTAGGTACACCTTGCTAATACCAGTTTGGACCCACTTTTGCCTTCAGAACTGCCTTAATTCTTTGTGGCATAGATTCAACAAGGTGTTGGAAACATTCCTCAGAGATTTTG
>JABJVR010003441.1:0-15910 GCA_025773905.1 Chitala chitala | reverse complement strand
CACACAACCCTCCCTGGCACAAAACTTTCTGACCTTGGTAACTGCAAGAGCCGCTGCTGGCAGCCGTGGCGGCTCCTCTGTGGTGTGTCCCTCTGGCCCCTGCAAGAGTCAGAGGTGTGCGTTCCCATTATCTGACTTTCCGAACATCACCGAGCCCAGAGGCCCTTCCCTTTTCCCGGTCTCCGTTGCTTGGCAACATCCTGTGATTACACTTTTGTAGCCGTGAGTGAAAATGCTAAGCAATTGGTGGTATTCAGCGCTTTTAATTTCCCAGGCTGCTCGGATGCAGGTGGTGAAGCGTGGTGCTACTTCAAGTTTGTGCTCTGCAAATTTTATTGCAGTTTTTTCCCCCTTCTCTCTTTGATAGACCAGTCGTGCAGGCTCTAAAAAACCCTGCTAATTTACAGACATTACTAACAATACAGAATAAATTTTAATGCCATAATCGCTAGATTAACATACATGCAGAAATATAGTTATTATATAGTTAATATAGCAATTTCTAATAGTGCTTATTTCAGACTTTATGTTTACATTATGCAAATGTCCTCTTGCTTAATTCAATTAGTATTAAAAAACTTTATATGGTGATTTTGCTTCAGCGAATCGGCGATCCAGACGACACTTAATTAAATCTGCTCATCTGTCGCCTTCAATAAATTATCACAGGCTGAGGCCCTGTGGAACAAGGAGGATGAGAAACGTCGTGAAAGAAGAAATCTGAGCGGTAATCTGCGCCGTGTGGCGCACGCTGACGAGTGAAAGCTGCTTCGCCGAGAGCGGATCGTTGGGGTTTTGCGATTCGTAACCGCGGCGTTCCCCGTGAGCTAGCGCCACTCACGCGGATGGCACATTCTTACGTGGCGGGCTCTGTCTGATGCCTGCGAGAACAGAGCGGGGATCAGTGCTTTGGACATCGCATTCCTAGCAAAGCAAACAGGCCGACATAGAACACCCCCCCCCCCGTCTTTGTGCAGTATGTGCCATGAGCGATACCAGCTGAATATACAGCTCAGTTTCCTTTGTGTCATGAAGAAACGTACGGTTTGGTGTAACGGTGGAGTTAAGAGGTACGTTCCTTCTGACTGGTCCCTGCAGGGACTCTTTGGCAGGCACATGCCGGCTTTGTTTCTGCTGCTCTGACTGATAGGCCTGATGTGCTCGTCAGTGTCCCTGGGGCTTTGAATCCCTGTGTTGAAAGCCATGCCTCTTCAAACACGGAACTCACTGGATTTTGAAATTCTCATCTCGTTTCCCACCTAGGTGTCTCCAATTCCCTCAGATGTAAAGGTTCTGTGAGTAGGCGTTCCTCGGCTGCGTCCCGGCCCACCTCCCACCTTCGCAGTTTTATTGCTCATTCGGGACCGTATCTGAACCCAAGCCCAGGCTGCAGCAGGTTCCAGCGGGCTTGGAAACACCTGCAGAGCTGCAGTCAATTTGCATTTGTGCCATTTGTTTCAGAATGTGCAGATATTTGATTGGACTTTAGTGGAAGGCCTCCTCTCTGAAATTTGACATTCGTTTTACGTTTAGCAGTATTCCAGTGATCTTGCGATGGTGCCAGAACGTTGAGAGAAATCTGCTGCTAGTTGACAAAGAGCAGCAGGAGTAATGAAACTGTCTCCTTATTCTAACTGAAATTTCTGTCATGGGAAAATGGCTACAATTTGGGTCTAGCCTCGACTGTATGTATAGTATATTTGGTTTTTTTTTTTTTTCTGTCGTCAGCTCTTTGACAACTTGAATCAGTAGAACACCATTTCATTTCTAATTGAGTCTTATTAATAATATTTGTGGTAAAGTAAATAAAATAATTAACCAGTTATGGAGTTTTTTTTGTGTTATTATGGGTGAGTGTGGTGGCTCTTTGAAGAACTATGAAGTTAACGTCTGGTGACTGGGGTGCTCTTTCGGAGCCTGCTGGCGTGATGTACAATTCGTCAGCCAACTTGTAAGAAACCACCACTTCTAGGACTGCAAAGGAGAGAAGCCCGGTACATAAATTGTTCTGATCCACACACTCCTCTTAGCTTTTCCACTGCCGGAGTACAGTTACTATGCGCTGGTTTTACCTCCGAGGGCCAAATGTTGTGGCGATTTTCCCCAGGTCGGGGTAATATACTGCATTCTGGCTTAATCCTTTGCTCCAGGTTAAATAAAAGGCGTTACAGAGCTCTTACTGCGAGTGGGATGGCGCTGACAAGGTGTCTCAACCAGCGGTGATGGATGCATCTGCAATTCTGTGTCCTTGTAGCCGTTTAACGGAACCCGTGACAACTTTGTTTTAAGCTTCTCGGTACGTCTGGCCGGACCTGAGGCGGTTCTTGCAAACCATTCGGTCGTGACTTGCCGGAGTTAGGAGAAGTCGGCCAGAAAGCACTGGTGTTCTTGCCCTTTTCCTAGAACTCGAACACGTGTCCTCTCAGGCCCGACACATGTCAAAGTGGTTCGGCTTGAGACACCGGGTTTTGATTAACAGCCTTCCGTCCACAGGCACAGTAAATTCCAGTTACTCTCCCTTGAGCTTTTCAGCACACAATTTATCTGTTTAATTAGAAGTGCTCAGGATTTCCATCATGTTTAGTTTAGGCTGTGTAGTCTCTGGTTTTCAGATACGCTCAGACTGGAACGTCGGTGTAAAGTAAGTTCTGGTTTCTGTCAGGCATCCACAAAGGGACGTACAGACAGATGCGCTGGCACAAAAAAGTTAGAAAAGGCAAAAATAAACAATATTCAAATTTAGAAGCTTCAATTGGAAGGTTTGTGTGAGTGGAGATGCAAATTTGTAGCCATTATTTTCTGTTAAGACATTTATATAATTTTCTGCAAGTAAAACCTTTTCTTTTATCTTGGACTGTTAAAGGGTTATTACTGATAAAAAGAGTATCTTCACAAAATTTTAATATATAACTGGCTATCTAATGATCACATTTCCAGCTATATCACGGAAAATTAGTGTGCATCGCCTGCTCGTATTAAACCTGATTAAATGAAATCTTTTCGTTGTCATGGTCGCTTGATCAGAAGATGTTCGTCTCTCTTGTGTTCTTCCCCAGCACATCACCACGGACAGCTATATCCCATGCCTGACCGACCTCTGCAAGGCATTGTGGGAGGTCATGCTCAGCTACCATCGGACTATGCAGTGGCATGAGAAACACGACAGCCAAGACGCCACACCTGCTGTGGGTAAGCGTGACGCCGCTCTGTTGGTTTTGGCTGTGGAAGACGGCACGTGTCATGGTGGCAAATGGGGCTTCATAATACAGAGAGGAGCACTTGTCTCCCCTTTGAGTGGAAGCTTTTTAACGTGAATGTGATGTTAAGCTGGGTAAAATTCTGCTTGTGGTTCTCCTGCCCTCAGACCGGTCCTGTCCAAAGCATGGTGCCTTGACTCTGATTCTTTTATCATCTGACATTAGCTGGTTTAAAAGGGTCCAGAAAGGTTTTGGTGCCATTGCAGCTCTTGGTGGTGTCACATTAGTTGGTGTTTTCTTTAAGAGAACATGCCTTTGTGAGGTGTTAGAATTATGTGCAGGTTGTGTATAATGTTGGCTTCAACACTAGATCACAAATGGAGTGTAATTTATTCCCATGGCATAAAGGCGCTTTTGTTTGTTTTTTAAAATGTCCAGCTGTAGAAATCGGTGTACAGTACTGTAATAACCATTCATTAATGTGTTGGATGATCATGTCCAATCATTGCTTTTTGAGTCTCACGCTTTTTTTTTCCAGTTTTTTAAAGGGAGTTAGTTGATGACAATTGCTATTATTTGCCAAGGTGTCACCTTAGGGAAGTAAAACAAGAGTATTTTAAGTGTAAGGTGCAGGTGTTGCTGCTGTGATAGTGAGGTTTCGTAGCTCGAAATTGCTTTATGTGATTGTGTGTGTGTGTGTGTGTGTGTGTGTGTGTGTGTGTGTGTGTGTGTGTGTGTGTGTGTGTCCACAAGTGCCTTATAGTTAACTGATATACAGTGTAGTTAATTCATATGTAATGTAACCTGCGTTCTGCTGTGTGTCTTTGGTGTTTCAGTAAGTCTTCTCTCTGTTCAGCTTGTTTCTGATAAATCGTGATCATGGTAAATGTAGTTTTCAGTCTTTTTCAAACATACTTGAAATTTAACTTTAAGCTCATTTAACGCAATTCTTTTCAGAACACCCACATAGTGCTTTCTTTCTGTAGTAATATATAATGTATGTTTTTTCATTTCATAACTCCAGGTCAAAAACTGTATCAGTATCCAGTAAAAACAAATATCGGTCCCTGAGGTTTTTTTGTGTCTTTGTGCATATATGAGACAGAGTAAGCAGCTTTGAATTGTTTATGAACAAGGCTGCTACAAGTGCCAAATTTATGGATGTCTCAAATTTTCCTGATTTTTTTTTTTTTTTTTTTTTGCAATGGGATGACGACATTATTATAGGGCTCACAGCGTAACATTAGCTTTGTCAAAGGTTTAGTCAGAACAGAGAAAACGGAGGTGGAATGTTTCTCATGAAAATAAGACGACTGAACCAGAGTTATGATGAGATAAGCATTTATATCCAGCCCGTGTTGCCAGTTCTTCCAGCACCCAAATACTGCCGACAAATCGGTTTCTTTACCTGTATAAACTTTAGGTTTTTGCTGAGCTACATAATTGCGTAATTTTTTTTTGCATAATTGGGAGGTAATTGATTGCGTATATATATATTTTTTCTTTCCTTTAAATCTTGTTGCTTCTGACATGCTTATAAAGCTTCAGTTGTCTTGAGCTGTATGTGAATTTGTGGTATGAATGTTGGGATTATGTGTACCTGGCTGTACGTTGACCCTTCATTAACATCTTGGCTGGGAGTACAAACTGCGACAGGAGGTCTAATGTGCAACTCCCGCAGTGGAAACTCAAAACACAGGCGGGACTGGTAACCTTTATCCTGCCTCCAGGGTGGTTTTGTGGAGGCTGAAAGGCAGCAGGGGGAATCAGAAATGTCCCTGTACGTGCCCCAGTGAAAGAGCTGTCCCTTTTCTTAAGATTATTTAGTGAATGTCTGGTTTTTATCCTGTGCCACGCCTGCATTCTTTTAGAAAGTGTCAGTTGAGCGGTATACAGATTGCCCCTGGTCTGTGTTGGCAGACGACACTGCTCTGTCACCCTCAGAATGCTCATGTGTGGAACTTGTCATTACAGTAATAAAGCTGTAATCGATGTCACTGCTCAAAATGAAATTTTGCGGTAATGACCATCCGGAAAGAGTGTCTGTCGTTTCTCCCGTTTGCACGGACTTTGTGGGCTGTCAGATTGAATCCATCCTTGTGGCAGTTGTATCAGTATGTGTTTGTAGGATGGGAAGGTTGACGACTTTGATAGGAATAGGAATGTCATGTTTGTCATGGTGGTGTGTTTTATGCAAGTACATGTAGGCTGTTGGTTAAGACTGATTCAGTTCCAAAGAACATCTGCAGTGATTGATAAAATGCTGTGCATTGGTGTGCGTGTGTGTGCGTGTGTGTGCGTGTGTGTGCGTGTGTGTGTGTGTGTGTGTGCGTGCGTGCGTGCGTGCGTGCGTGTGCGTGTGCGTGTGTGTGTATACAATATGTGTGTAATATTTATAGCAATTTGGAAATTATGTATTGAAGTGGTGCCAAACCTCTCAAAAGCAGAATTATGTTAATGTAAATGACTGTTATAAATGCAAAAGTTTAACTGTTTAATTACAAAGGCATCAAATGAATATGGTTTGTGTTAATACGTACAATTATGTTAATTGTCTTGTGAATTACTGTTCGTGTCAATAAAAATATGTCCGCTGTGGAGCAGATGATGTTGAGTCACCCTGATAAAGCAAAGGATTTGTGGGGGGGGGGGGGTGTGAATGATGCTCATGAATAAAACAGTCTGGAATAACAAAATGTTTATCTTTAGCCAGAGATTGAGCTCTGCTATAATTAATTGGCTAACATTTGTTATAGTGATTAGTATAAAAATGTGTCCTGACAACATTCTTTTGCAGACTTATATGGGGAAATTTAAAGGTAAACACATCATGTTTATTTCTTTTATTTTTCTTGTTTTTTACCTCCATTAATGGGGTACTTTTTTCAGATATTCGTCATTTTCCACAAAACACATTTTAAATGGATGTTTAATTTACTGTCTGCTCTGCAGTTAACTTTAAAGTAAATGAGAATCATCACATTTATTCTTCATTAGCAGAGGGACTCATTGTACTTATTGTTGAGATAAAGTGCACTGAATAAAAAATGGCTGGATAAATTAACTGTGTTTGACTCCTTTAAGGAGATACGAGATTGAAGACAGCTTTGGGTGTATGGTAACGTTTCATCATGTTTCTAATGCTTTTCTGTTATGATAATTGCTTCATTAGTCATGTTGGTATCCATTGATCTTTTACAGCTCCTCTGCCTACGCTGCAATCTCAATTTATTTTCATTTGAAGTTCAGAGATAAAAAAAAAAAAAAAAGCAGTCTGAAATAAGTGCAGTGCATGCTGGGAAATGTTGTTTCTGTTTTGCATCTGCAAGCATGGTGTTCAGCTCAAAGTGGGTGGAAGGTTAGGGTTGCGTTGTGTTCAGCAGGATATCAAGCAAAGAAAATCCGTCTGAAATGGATTTTTCAAGCAAAACTCTTTAATCAATGTGTACATTTATTTACATATTTATTTTACCCAAGATGGTTTTGCAGTGTTTGCAGTTTTAAGTTTTATCCTTAGGGCTTAAAAGATCAAGTAATTACTTAGTTGTTCTCCCTGGAAAGTCTGGCTCATTGTACATCTGAACTCCAGCCGTGTTGTTAAAGTTTGTTTGAGTATAGGCCTGTTTAACATTGTAGGCGGTCGGCTGCCAAACGGCCGCGTGTGTGGCATTGTCTAAAACCACACCAGCTGCTAACTTTTAGCAACAGACTTAACATTCCATAGTAAGTCAACATTTCCTCAGCTAATACGTTTGGCCTCTCCATTTTAAAACACGCCATGTCTCGCTTCGTAAAGGTGAGAGGAGTGGCGGACGGCGGCTTTTGCTGTGGACGCCGTTTCGATCTTAATGACAAATGCTCAGTGGTTTTTTTTTTTAATTCAGAACCCGAGCACAGTGTGTTCGCCCACTGGGCCCGGTGTTGCTTTGGTGTGAGAGCCTGTTCAGTGTTCCGCCTCCACTTTCAGCATTAGATTAATGGCGGAGTGGAATGCTCGAATGTTTTTGTTGAATTCATTTTCATCCTGTTAAAGAGAGCTCTGGAGTTCACGTAAGGGAAGGAACATCGTCGGCAGTGTTTGGACAGTTGGAAAACGTAGCCACGAAGTACCGCACTTGCGAGTGTGGCTTCTTTTCATTGAAGTGTCAAAGGTTGACAAGATAACTGAGAGAGATAAAGCTGTTTTTTAATTAAGTAAAAATATCAGTCAATAGCTTTGCTGGCATTTGTGTGTATTTGTTTGTATGAGTTTTGATGGTTTTAGCTGATAATGATGGAATTCATTTACCAATTTTTGCTAGAAAGTGTGTTCTTTCAGATAACCTTCCAAACAGGCTGGGTGTCCTTTGGGGTAAATGAGGCTGTAACCACTAATTAGGGGCTTACTGACTGCAGATCTCCAAAGCCACTCAGCACGACCTGCATTTCAGTGCCCCGTTCGCATGGCTTTGAGCCGCCCTGAGCTAACTTGTCGTGTCGTCGTGTCGCCGTGTCACAGGCCAGTGAAGAGGGGGGGAGGGGTTTATGCTGACATAGTCAGCACTCACCCACTTAGTTAGTTTTGGATAAAAAGCGATCGGCGGTCCCTGAACATGGAACGTGCGTTTTTGAACTGTTTAAGAACACTGGGGAATGTGTGGTCATGACATTCTGTTCAGATGCAGCATGTAGTAGGAAATGAACTATAAACTGAAACGTAATTGTTCAATAAAGCTATGTATACTTACATGCCTTGTTTTATTACGTGTGTGTGTGTGTGTGTGTGTGTGTTATTGACAGTGGACAGAAATAGGATAGGATGTGTTGTTATTGTCATTTCAGCTGTTTATAGTTGGTACAGTACACTGTGAAACTAAAAAACGTTCCCCCAGGACTCAGGTGCTACATAAAACAACACAAAGGACAACACAAATTACTAACAGAATATAATGGGTGCAAAAAGACAGCAAGTAGCAATAACGTAATTAGCTACTGACAGACTATATAGCGCAAACAACAAGATAAACACATAACACAGATAGCATTGCTGACCAGACACAGTTCTGTGCAAAGTACACGGTTAGAATGTGCTGTGTACAATAATCATAAAAGTGCAGCGGTGTAGTGTTGGTGTGTGTGTGTGAGAGAGAGAGAGAGAGAGATCAGTCCAGGCCCTGAGAATTGAGAAGTCTTATGGCTAACTATATGGCAAAATGAGGTGTGCTTTAATTACATGCCACCCAGTCATCAGTCATATGTAATGAACTTCAAGCTAAGCTTGGTGGTCGGCATTTCTTTTCCGGTGCTTTCTTCACGGAATAATAAATGCAGTGACTGCAGTCGGGCGAAGCACTTCTGTTTTGCTTGCTCAGACAGGTATGGTAAGAAGGGTGCCGGAGTGCACGTGTGCTTATGAACCCTACCCAGTGCTGCGCTTGTTCACTGCCAATCACGAAACAAGAACCAATTATGCGCTGTTCACAATAAAGTGTGATAAATTTAAGAACTGCCTTTTTGTGACTGACCAGTTACCAAAGTTAGAAGTTTCTGTGCTGCTTTAGCTGATAGAGTTAGTGCTTTATATAATAAATGTGTGCGTGTGTGTGTGTGTGTGTGTGTGTGTGTGTGTGTGTGTGTGTGTGTATAAAATGTGGGATTTAATAAATCTGACCATGTAGTGAAATTTTTAATTAAAATGCGTCTGCTGTTATAGAATTAAATAAAGGAATAGGTCTAGGCCTTTGCTATGGGGCTTGGTCGGAAAGGCTTTCACGGGTGGCTGCAGGGTCGCTTATCTGTGTAAAGAGCTGTTTAAAATCTCAGAATTGCAGATGGTAATTCATATTTCAGATTGTTTGTGTCAGAAGGTTTATGGGGTTATTGTATCTGTGAGATTTCATTTAATTAATTGCCTATTTATAAAGATAAGGGTCACAGCCCTGGGTAGACAAAGATCAACCAGCGTCCTTGCCTGTACTTAACACTCCCCTGTGTGACATTATGGAAATGTGAATGCAAGTGCCACCTTTAACACTGTTTCTGTGCTAGTCACGCGTGCACCTGTTCTGACAGATTTAACTGTAATGTCTTCTAGGAAGTGAAATGAGTGTGCATGCCAAACGGGGCAATTGTACCTCTGAGCCCGGACCCTGTGCCATCATCCGCAGCTGCGTGATGGTGAAAAATAGTGTTTTAGCCCACGTCTGCCATCTGTGATGGGAACAGTCACCTGTGCGGTTACATGAAAAAAAGTACGTTTGTGGTAAACGTGTGCTTTATGCTGTACAGTACTACAGAGCAGGCTTTGTGCATGCTGTTTAGCTAACGTTTAATCCCTAAGGGCTGCAGTTGCTGCTGTCACCGTACAGCACTGATGCATCTGGGTTTTTAAAACGTAAAAGTGACACGCCCACTTTTGGAACGCAGATACGCATGTGTACGCACGCGGGCTAAATAAATCCTTTTGCCGAAACCAGGTGCATTCGCACCTTCGTTGCAGATACGTCTCAAGATGCGGGCTGAGCAGTCAGTCACATTAAAGAGCCGCTCGTGTTTAGCGAACCTTCCTAATGGTCTCTCCTCGGTTGCTTATTTCCGTCTTCACTTTTGCTTTGAGAGCTCCGTGCGGTCGGCTCGACCTGGCGTTGCGTCCTCCGGTGCTGTTGCTGGAAGGCGTCTCGGACTTTCTGTCCGCCCTCTCGTGGGACGCCGTGGAGGGGGGCTTAGGACGTTTTTTTGGCCTCGCCTCGAGCCCCATATTTTCCAGATTTGGGCGACCTAAGTGCTGAAACACACTGTAGACATATGCGAGTGTATCAGCTGCACGTTGCAATGAGCCATTTAAAAATAAATCCTCTTGTTGCTGCAAAAATAAATGGAGGTGGCGAAAAAAACCTCGCATTCAGCTTTAGCGTACTTTGAAACTTACAGGGTTTTTACATATTATCAGCATATATCTCTGAGGGACTCAATTAATTCTCTGAAAGAACATGTCTTTTACCTCGTTTTGATGTTAGTTCTCTGTTTGGTGCACAACTTTTTTTTTTTTTTAGCTCGTACTGGACAATATTACTGCAGGCTTTGCATTCTGTAGTACCGGCTTAGTAGGAAATGAAGTTACCCTTCAGTTATCTTTAAAATTACTTCTGTGTGCTCATTTTCTTATAATGCACGCATTGTGAACTATTTCTGTACATATTACCTGCATATTTCCATCTTTTTTTTTCCCCACAAGGATTTTATGTTGATACACCATGTTTTATCTTAGGATTTTTTTTTAAACTCTATTCCTTCTTAATGGATGACTTCATGGATTTTATTGTATTATATACCTTCAAATACAGAGGTTCAATAGATGTAGCTTTTTGCCACCTGGATTCTGTTTTGAAGGCTGTCTTGTTATGCTCTTATATGTTCATTAGTTGAAGGTCTTTTCCCACATATGTGTGAGGAAAACATGTTCTTTTATTCCACCTTAGGTCCTGTGGAAAACACATTTTACAGAAGGGCCTTTTTCCAGTCATTTATCTAAGCAAATGAGTTCAAGTTTGTAATTTTCCTGTCTTCTTGTATTTCACACATTTCTGACTACATATTTAGCTTTTTGTACCCACATTTGAAAGTTGGACTTTAATGGCCATCTTGAAAGACATACAGATCACAAATTCAACCTCACAATAGCCTGAGAACAAACATGGACTTCCTGTAATCAAGTTAAAAATTTAAAGTCTTTTATAGGTATAGAATTAGTGTGGTTGGTGACTTCATGCCTTGAAATTCCATGCGAGAATTTTTGGGACGCGCTGATAGCAGCTTCAGACGGTTTCAAGGTTTACTGCAAACAGTTTGCCAGGGATCTTCTGAAGTGAGTGAGCCTAGTTAAGTCTTTTTCATTCTGTAGAACTGAATCGTTATTAGCCACGGTAATCAAATCCTTTGTCATTTAGGTATGACTCATTCACATCTTGCAGAAAAAGTGTGTTGAGAGGAAATGGGATTCGTGATGCAAAGCCAGGAGAGTGAGGACCTTCTCAGGCATCTAGCGCAGGATCATCTTTAGATAATTTTTTTTTAGCACTGCCTTGTGTACATTGCTGAGGGGCAGGCCTTTCCTTCGTCTAACAGCACCACATACTGTATCTGAACAGTTTGTTCCATTTTTGTTGGCGAATACCTGAGCAGCTTGGTAACGTTACCCAGTGTGGTACAAGCATCCTGCTTGTGCTCCTGTGACCCGACTAGCCATCCCGATCTGGCTTCCTTCCAGGACTGTTCATTCAGGTGGCATCTCTGCCTCTTGTGTGCCCCCCATTGGGCGGTTTGCGTACTTTTGTCTGCATGTAAGTTCTGTCAGGTGTGGAGAGCAACACGGTGTATGGTGTGTTCTGGAGCTGACTGGGTTCAGTCCCCCCCCCCCTTACAGAGTTAATTAGTTGCCATAGTTTAACAGTGTTTGCATGGTGCTTTTTCACCACATTGTCCCAAAGGCAGTTAGCAGAGATTTACCAAGAACCAGATACAACGTTGGCCGATTTAGCTGCAAATACAACAACAAAATTCTGAACGTGAGAAAAGCCAGAAGCCGACGGAAGACCGGCGCTTTAAAAAAAAATTAAAAATTACGGCGATCATACCCATGTGGTGGGATGCTGAAAACTTGTCATTTGTTGAGCTAAATATATAAGTGCAAGAGCGGACAGTTCAGGTAGGGCGGAATGTGGCACTCGTTCAAGTCTGTGGGAGCGCTGTCTGTGAAGCGAGTCGACTTTCCAGTCCTTGCGGACAGTGTACCGTGGATGTACAGTATGTCCTGGGCACCAACTCAACCAAGTACGGTGAATTAAATAAAAATTAAAAAAAAAAAAGGCATGGCTCAGTACTGGGCCACAGCCTGTATTTTAAAAATGAGGGGCAGCTGCTACATGCAGCTATATTGGACTGCACATGTTCATGCGATCGATTAAACAGAGAACAGACCTTAAAAGCATTAATAAGTGATGCCTTTATAGTTGTTACCACCGGCTCTAAGTATTTGTGGTTTAGGAGTGACAACAGTGAAGTGAGAATGCTTGGCTAGATTACACACGCGTGCAGAAATCGTAATTAAGGGGAAACTTTAAATTGCTGTGGCCTGAGGGCTTCGCCAAGCAGGCGGCTAACGTTCTCCAACGCGTTTTCGGCGTTTCCAGACGGCAGCAGCGCGTCGGAGTCGGATGAGTCCGTGTTCGATCGCACCTATGTGAAGAAGAAGCTGGAGCATGGACTGACGCGGATATGGCAGGTGGGAAAGTGCTCGCTACTCACCGATAGTCCGTTTCCTAAGGTCCGCCCCCTCGTTCTGTGAATTCAGGGTGACTCATGTCTTTAACCCTTTCCCACCACCTATTTTCACACAGGATGTTCAGCTGAAAGTGAAGGCCTACTTACTGGGAACCGATATGTCCAACTTCAAGTATGATAATTTCATCTTTGTCCTGGACATCATCAGCAGGTACTCTCTGCTCCCAAGTCCTGGGTAACGGGAGGCTTTCTGCCCTGTTTAAACAGAATCAATAGCCTTGATTGTTGTGGACCTGTTCAGTCCAAATGGGACAGATGCTCTTCAGATGTTATACTCCCTGGGGCTAACAAGGGGTTGTGAACAGCTGCAAGGCTGCATGTCCTAGCAGACTAACTTCATATATTAGTTTTATAGTTAGGAGAGTGGCCTGGGTGTGGACAGTCTGACAGTCTGACTCCTGACCCAACCGCAGGCTCATGCAGGTGGGAGAGGAGTTCTGTGGCAGCCGCTCAGAGGTTCTGCAAGAGTCTATCAAAAGGCAGAGCGTCAACTACTTTAAGAACTACCACAGGTGAGGTGACCCTTCTGTTAATCCCGTTAAGCGTTTTACCTCCCTCCACCACACCCCCCCCCCTCCATGTTGTTGAACCAAATCTCTCAAAGTGGGGTGTGTCGTGTTCCATTTCGCTTCGTGATTGTGTGCCAGAGGATAACAGACACGCTCCGACCAGGGAGCTTTTAGCCTCTGATGCTGAAAGAAGCTGTGGTAGTCTGGAGTGTGTCCAAGTTACCCTGTGCAGATGGTCCAGTTTAGATGTAAAAGCCACTCTGGGCCTGTGTAGACGGCTGCTGGTGGCCAAATACCCCCTTGTGGTAAATCCTCAATTACTTAGTTATTTGTGCTGCATGCTTGCATTTAAGCAGTCCAAATTTAAAGTACCGGGGAAGTTTTTCAGGCAACAGGAAATTAATTCAAGCTTGAGATGAATCCCTTCACATCTCAGTGTTTAATTAATGTTATTACTAAGCAGGTAGGACGTGTGCATATGCTGTGAACCTTACAGTGTATTTGTTCAGATATTTTCTAAGATTTTCAAAAAAAGTATGATTTATATGGGGAAATGAATGTGTTTGTTATTATTGTTTGGTGCTCCGTGTAGAAAACTGTAACCTGATTCAAGTCTTCAGTAAACAGGCAATGATATATTGCATTTGTTCATAGTGGTGGAATTTTCAGTGTTTAATTGGAATGCCTTCCGTTGGAATCCGTAATTATTTTCTTTTGTACGTCGGTGATGTGCATAGGTGGCCTTCTAGAACTAGAAAATTTTTTTTTATAAATATTGAGCTTATACAGCTGATACTTTCATACAGGCCACTTGTGTGAAGATGTCAATTTTTAATATGTGTTCTAAGAAATGATCATTGTGGAGGCTGTGTTTTTACTGTAGAAATTTTGGCCAGGAGTTCATATAGTGATTATGCCAAAATCCTTCATGTTAAGTCCTATTAACACTGAAGCTAGATGTGTTTTGACACAACTGCTACTTAATGGGTCTAGTTAGGCTGTTTACACGACGGCCCGTGAACGTCAGGCTTACGGTTTTATTTTCTGCTGGACACGAACGCGGTTCATTTATCACAATTTCAGATACGACGGTGCTCGATGCAGCCATTTATAAATGGCAAACAAGGCGTCACATATCATAATCCATTACGGCACATGTCACATTTTGAGCTGGGGCTGTTATTGCTTGTGGATTTTTATTGACTTTCAATCTTTGACTCTAAGCAGATGGTGTTGAAGAGCAGTGACAAGAGGACACTGGTTTGTGACGAAACCTAATTCCGTTGACAGCCTTGTTGAGAAACGTTGTCGAATGTAATGAAGTCGCTTTTGAAAGTTGGAGACCTGAAATGGCGGCGTTTTGTAATGCCTTCCTTTCATCACGTTCGTGGGGGAGCCTCGGTTAATCACATTTACATCAGACCCACGCCACGCTTCTTTGTGTTTGCACAAACACTAAACCGACGTGTCGCATTGTATCTGCAGGAAGATGCTTTGCATGTTCGTGTTGCTGGTGCCAGATTGGTTCACCGTGGGGCTGCGTGATCTCTGAAACGTAAAACTGCTTTAGCTGCTCTGTCCGTTTGCTGGCGTGTCTATTTTAGTGAGCGTTGGTACTTTTACAATAGCTGACTAGGTCATTCAGGGTAATAGTGCTGATTTAATAAACACATTGAAGGCAGCACATTCTCCTGCAATGAATTATGCCTTATTAGCAATATGTTATTTGCCGTCTTTCTGGTTGTCACTGTGTAGGTGATGCATAGACGGAATATTGCACCGGTCCTCCGTTGCCATGCTAACGATCAGATTTTGAGTGGGACTCACCTATGATGGGTACCATCTGAGAAACGGGACGTAATGACTGAACAGAGCTATGTGGCAGGTGGCGTTTCACCTTTGCTTTAATGTCACTTGAAGTCTGCTGGACTGCCAAGGAAATGCCAGGCCAAACACCTGCTGGGATGTTCAGTGCTTTGTGGATTTGTTTTCTGAACACTTTAATTATTATAGGTATCTGTGATGAAATGCGTTATCTGGTCACCGTACCACACGTTTAACAGCGTCACGCAAGTGACAGACTAATTAAAATAGAGAAACACACAGCTGATGCAAGTCATGAATATGTTCATCATTATTAAAAAGAAGTAATTTCCTGTCTGTCTGTGCACAGTTTATCTTGTGGTGTTCAATTTTGTGGCAACGGACAAATACAAACATGCTTGTGTACATAATTATAACATTAAGCCCTGCTAAGAGTCGGTGCCAATCTGTGCTGTTTCGGAGAATGATCCTTGTGATCTTTAATTTCTTTGTAATTTAGGACCAGGCTGGAAGAGCTGCGCATGTTCCTGGAGAATGAGACGTGGGAGCTGTGTCCTGTCAAGTCCAACTTCAACATCGTACAGCTTCACGTAAGTAGGGAACAGGCCTCAGAGTGATTTCGGGAGAGGTCTCAGGTTTGCGCTGGAGATTACTTCAGGTTGTTTTTGTAATATTTCTGGGGTGTGAAAATTACTTGTGACAGTTAATCTGGGCGTTTTTAACTGACTAACTACTTGTGTAAAAAGAGTGGAAAAGAAAAGGGAAGTATGAAAACACACGGCATCTTTTTGCGCAAGTTATTGATGAATTGCTAAGAGAAGCAGGTTTGATTTCTCTGCATTACTTCCTCAGTTAGCATTCATGGAAGTCACTGCCTGAAAGTACGACCTGTCCAGAGGTTTTTTTCCCCATGTTGATATTACTGTTGCGCTATTACGTTTGACTGTGTGTAACTGACGGTCTCCGTCTCCGCGTTGTGTCTCTTGCGAAAGAAGCCAGTCGTCGCCAAACCGGGTCTGTGCTGAACTTTTATTTCGCACAATTATAACCTAGGTGTACAAA
>JABJVR010003440.1:0-15910 GCA_025773905.1 Chitala chitala | reverse complement strand
TTCTTTCAGAGTAAAATATTTTTGTTCAGCAAAGCTTAGGATATCTGTGTTTGTGGGAAGGGAGGAAAGTCATCTTGAAAGTGTGCCCTTGTTTCTAATTCTGTTTATTTCACTTTTTTATGGAAAAAAAAAAGGAACAAAGAACTTTTCTGAAAAAGTGTGTGCGTGTGTGTGAGAGAGAGAGAGAGAAAGAGAGAGAGAGAGATGTTGCATATGCAAGTGTGTACAGGATTGGAAATGAGTCGATATTTTTTTTTTTACTTAAATAGATTTAACACAAAATAGAGCAGGTGGAAAGGACAGGGTCAGTTTTGTTTTGTCCTGTACAATACAACACTCATGAGAGGAGATTTTAGCAATTGCATTAGGACTGGGCTGAATTCTAAATGTCGTTCCACTGTTTCTGGGAGTCTCATTTGAAACACAGCACCATCTTTAGTCTGGCAAACCAGCTTCAGCCAGACAGTGAATCCCATCTGCATGTACCTTATTTAATTCCTTGTTCCTTCAGCCTGTACCAAATGTGCGAGTGGAGTAGAGGCAAATGCTGGATGATGATGTTTAATAGATTAATGAACCTGCCAAGGCAAAGCATCTTACGTAACAGGGTTATGTTCCACCGGGGCAGGGAGGAACAGACAGAGACGAGAGGAAATTTGTTCTTTGATACTAAAATCGGCTGCTTTCAAGGCTTTGCCCACACCCGGATCTTGTCCCAGAGGTTCATCTCAGTGTGGACACACTAATTAGTATCAGAATCAGCTTTGTTTGCCAAGTGCTTTATATGTACACAGAATTTGTTTTCTTATCATCGGTTAACAACGTTTAGCAGTAAGTGTAACAGAGACAAAAGCAAAATTACAAACAATTAATGAAACAAGGAAGGCAAGCAGCACACAGCACCCCTTCAGGAGACAATATAAATGTACAATATGTATACAGTATAAGTACACACAAGTGTGGAACAGATACATTCTTCGTACACTACATCCAGAAACTGGACAGAATATGGAGAACAGAATATGACACGTCCGGTATAACTTACATGGAATGTGACCTTACCTGGAGGAGTGGGGGCTAGTTTATGACAATGGTTCTGTACAAGGTTTATTTTCATTCATTTGTATTTTTTATTTACGTGTTAAATTAGTCTATTAAAAAAAAACAATAAATAAATAACATTTCAATAACCCTCGTCTTCAAACATTTTAACAAAAATCAAGCCCAGATACAAAGGGGTACTGGGAGGGGCGGCGCCCCCACCGAGATATTTCATAAGCCCCCCAAGACCACATACATACCCACACAAATGACATCAGTGGCACCAAAAAATTACTCAAAAATCTGACAGCGTGAACAGACAATACAACACTGAGAGACAAGTCTGCCCTCTCTCAATTTTTAACCACGTTGTGATTGGCAAATCATGTAACAATAGAAACAACAGTGGTTCGATGCTCTGACTGTCTTTCCAAAGCCTGACCACATCTCTGTGTTTAGTTCTTTTCACTTCTAACTCAGACTGCACTCTGTTGACCACAGTTTAACAATCCTAGTGAAGGAGATATTGCACATTTAGGTGAAGAGTCAATTTTGCAATATTTTTCTTTTCCATTGTTATTTTCCATACTTGTCTGGGTAGCATATACCTTTTGTTAAGATTGTTGCATGCTTATTATAGTGGGCTTTCTTCATTTGATAACGCTTTTTTGTGGTCTTTTTAGCATGATTGCCTAGGTCATTGTTTTTTTATATGAAAAGCACTGACTCAGGTATAAAGGTTAACATAGAAGACTTACAATCTAGTGGTTGATCTAAACTGGACATTTTTCCAAGTACAACTACTGCCTCATTCCCTCCTGACAGCTGCACAGCCATAAAAATAACACACACACCGCTGTTTCTACCATATACACAGACCAGGATTTTTAATTTTAATTTAACATCACAGTCTGTTCTTAAAACGTACCCAATGCGTGTATCTAGCCAAGATCCATGCACATTTAACTGGATAAAATGTAAAATGAGGTAAGAAAGCCAAAAATGTATACCTAAATTTAAAAAAAGGAATGAAAATGATTAATTGCTTTCATACTGCCTGTCTGATGTTCTTGACTTCACCTCCAGCCCCGGTAACAAGCAGCTTCAAGAAAGCATTACAGGACGACTGAAAGGTTGTATACTGAAGCAGGAGCACAAAGGTTCATTAAGCAGGGTGACAGTGAAGCTTTTTAGGTGTCACATGGTTGATGAGCACAGTACAAACAGAGTCAGGTGTGGATAGCCAACCCCACTTGCTGTACCTCGGGTGCATGAATTTGGAAAACACAATGCAAGTTACGTGTGAACACTAAAATAGTCTCCCCCTGGCACAAGATGGGCTTTATGGGCTGGTGATAAACAGATATGATAGTATAGTTGGAAGGTTGCATGCTGTCACTGCTTGTGGTTTAGGTTTATATTTGAAAGCTCTCATTATACTTAATGAAACCCTTTTATTTTTCAGAGGCCTGTTTGGATTTTCAGTCTTGTCCCTGGTTTAGAATTAGCTGGAGAGAGATTGTGGGGGGTGGGTGGGGGGGGGCTCGGGGTGGAAAATGGTTCTGAACCACTCAGAGTCTATAGTGGGAATGAATCACGCTGCACTTAACGAGAATAACATATGAAACATTTCATGCTCTCTTTATTTCTGCATTAACGTTTGAGTGGTTATGCCATTAATGCTCTTTGCTCCATGCTCCTATGACAGTAGTCACTGAGTTCTGTCACTGTGAATTGCAGGTAAATTATGTTGCTTTTGACATAAGGGCATACATTCGGCATGTATACTCTACTGTCCGCTGGGGGATGCTGTCATGGTTCTATAAGGCTGGCTGAAATCAGGGACTTGTGGATCATGTGAAGTAGTCGAATGCAGCCATTCACTGGTCATTCAGCCATTAACATCTGGCTATTTTCGAATCCTGGAACTGATCAAATTTGAATGACCTTTGACACAGCACGGTTGACCAGAATTCTGCCCTTTTGGCTGGTCTATTCTAGGGAACATTCCAGATCTGACGACCCAATAACATCCCAGCATACGGTGAGCTAAATGTGAGCTCATAACATTGGACAGTTGACAGGGTGGCTAGAAAGCAGATGATAGCATCGAATCGCTCTTGTCTGTGGGGCGCAGCACCCGGCAGCCCCTCTGATCATCACTGTGGGGCAGCATCTGCTCTGTCCACTGTGCCAGCTTTGAGTTATGCTTCTGGCTCTTGTTTAAATAAACAATCGTTCCCCTTTGGCCCAAGTGACACTACACCAAGAAATTCTCACATTGCCTCATAGGCTAGCCTTATTATCTGCATTATAGGGTGAAGATTTCATAAAGCTGACTTTGATGTACAACCCTTATTTAAAAAAAAATGGGATGTGAAGTAAAACGTAAATAGAAAAAAAATGCATTGATTTACAAATCCGTCTTGACATGTATTCAATAGAATATAGCACAGAGACAACATATTTAAAGTTGGTATTGTGCAACTGTGTTGCGTTTTGTAAATAAATTATTATTTTGAATTTGATGGCTGCAAAATGTTTAGAAAAGTTGGGACACTGGCATGTTCACCGCTGTGTTTTATCACCTCTTCTAAACAGCGACGTCCCTGAAAAGACATCGTCTAGATGGCAGCACGTGTTGTTTCAAAATTTGTATGTACCTCTCAGCTTTAATGGTGCCCTCACAAATGAGCAAGTTATCCATTCCTTGGCCACTAACACACCCCCATATCACCACAGATGCTGGCTTTTGAACTTCTCATCGATAAACATCAGAGAGGTTCTTATCGTCTTTCGTCCTGAGGGCAAAACGGCAAATATTTCCAAAATAGACCTGAAGTGTGGACTCAGGAAACCACAATACACTTTTCCACTTCACATCAGTACATCTCAGATGAGCTCAGGCCCAGAAAAGTCATCTGCATTTCTGAATGTTGTTTATGCATGGCTTGCATTTTGCTCTGTAGAGTTTTAGCTTGCATTTAAAAATATAACAGTGAACTGTGTTTACTCACAAAGGTTTCCTGAAGTATTTCAGATCCCATGTTGTTATATTTTTTTTTGTCTGACATCCGTTTTGAATGCAGTGTTTAAGGGATTGAAGATCACATGCATTCGGCGTTGGCTTTCATCCTTGGCCTTTACACACAAAGATGTTACCAGATTCTTTGAATCTTTTGATAATATTATGGACCATAGATATTGATACGCCTAAATTTCACTCAGTTGCACATTGAGCAGCATTATTCTTATACTGATTGACTATTTTCTCATGCAGTTGTGTGCACAGTGGCAAACCTCTCCCCATCCTCACTTTTGATGGACTGAGCCTTTCAATACTACCTCTTTCATGACTTTACCTATGAAATCAGTTTTCTTTTGAACTTTTTCATGGTTTTCTTGCACCTGTCCTGTCTCAACTTTTTGAAATGTGTTGCAGCCATCAAATTCATAATAGTAATGTATTTGCAAAACACAATACAGTCGATCAGTGTCAACTTTAAATATATTGTCGCTGTGCTGCATTCTATTTAATATATGCTAAAAAGTATTTGTAAATTATTGCATTTTACAAAATGTCGTAACTGTTTGGAATAGAAGTTGTAACTATTATTGAAACTCTAAATTTTGTGGAAAATGGCTGTTGGAGAAATATGTGTGAATGAAACTGGCCTGTTAGCCTCTTGTGCACAGCCAAAGTTTGATGTCCTTTTGATAAGGGACAGACAGCTATTTATGGTTCATGGAGACATATTTGTTTGTGATTTGATACTTTGTGATATTTTCTCTTTAAACACAGGAAAAAACATTCTCCTTAAACTGCCTAAAACGAGTACTTGCGCAAGTGCAGATAACCAGAATGGAAGACAGTCATGAGAATGATAAGCAATTCCAGGGAGGTGAGGAAAGCCCCACAGAAATAGCTGCTGTGGATCCTGGAGCTGACATCACCCGACTGTGATTTCCAACTAATCTGTCACTACATCGAAGCAGAGTCACCTTTCACATCAAATGAGAGACAAGAGAGTGTTTTTACCAATGAATTAATGTGCTTCCAAAACACTTTGGGACTCATTAGTATGCGGCCTGGCGGACACACTTGCCCAAGCTCTTAATGACAAATGAATAATGGATGCAATGGCTCATTACAGCGTTTGGCTTGATTTAAACCAGATGCATTTTTACCGTAAAGCAGCTTGAATTGATGATATATGGCATTGGCCTTCCTAAACTCTTAATGGGTGATGAAACTGGAGTTACTGAATAATGAAATACTGTTTTTGCTTTTCAGAGACAAAATAGAAGGGAAGGTCAAGACCCCCAAAAAAGGTCATTGCTTTTGCAAAAAGAAAAAAATTATAATAGGCTTGCACCCCAATGCAAATGAACATTCATAGCATTTTTGTTTTGTCCTTTGAGCAAAACAATTACAGAAACATTTTAAAATCAATATACCAATCCACACACCGTAATGACTGCCTGAACATGTATATATGATTGAAAATGTATTTCCTGGAATAGCTTAATTTCGTTACTAGATTTCTGTTATAAACATTTATAAAATCACATGCGTGGAAATGGTTATCATCCCCATATCCACTGCACTATACATTTTAACTGTGAAAACATACTTCGCACGTGTAGAATCACAACTTCAAGTGGCAACGTGAATAAAAAATTAATTGTGAAAAATTTGACAGGCTGAGTCCAAAATGTTTAACTGAAGTGGAAAATATCCCTCGGGCTTCTTTGGTGTCCTTCCTCTCCCCATCAGAAAGTTCATCTGAGGGTCACAAGGACAGAAATTGCATTTTGGAAAAACTAATACACACTTCAAGTCTCCGGCACTTGGTCAGAGGCACTTCAGCCGTCCGTCGATTTGCCACCTGCCCAAGTTCAGCGACAATACTCCCTCACACGGGTTCGGTTAACACTGATCAATTAAATCAGATGCTCATGATTAGACTGAGGCACTTGGGAAATAATGTCTAACACCCATCGATCTGTGTGGTGTTTTTACACAAGATTAAGGCTACATTGCAGTAATGTCTCTGTCTATCTGACCTGCTGCTTTTATTATCTGTTTATTTGTACTGCAAATGTGAAGCACCTGGGTGTTTTTTTTTATAAGAACTGAAGTTTACTATTAAATTTGTGATAAAACCTACTGATAACCCTCAGACAATGATTGCAGCTACATTTCGAGGATGTGCAGTGGTGCTTTCAGCTGTTATCTTGCCCTGTTCTGTTTGAGCACCTGTCTCTTCTCTGCTGATGAAGGAGTCACAAGGCTTATGGGGCCATTGGGAGGGATGGCTGTATGTCCAAACCCCAATATATTTAATAGGCTTCTCCTGTCCCTGTGAGAATGAAGGTCCGGAGTTTGTGAGAATTCCAAAATTCCATTGACCTTTTTGCTTATGACCTCAGTTCAAACATCTGCTGATCTCATGTGTTTAACGATGTCTGACAGAGTGAAAACATTGCCTTGAAATGTCAGCCAGGAAAAATAACTCATCCAGGGGGCATTGTGTCAACAGAGAATGTCAACAATCTTTAAGTCTCTATCAAACTGTTGAGGTCCCCAGAAACACACGCTCTGCAGCTTAAATGTAACAGGTCTCTTATGATGATAATTGGCATACATGGACATACAGTGGAAAAAAAGAAAACAAAATATGTGTTTCTAAATATGAATAAATGTATTTGTGTGTGTCCACACCTTTGCATGTGCATCTGTGGATGCATAAACATCTTTGTTGGTGGGTCAGTTTGCATGCTCTGTATAAATTTCAATTAATTCAACAATTGCTTATAAAGGAAGGAAATATCATGGGGACCATGCCAATGTGATCTTCAAAAAATAATAATGTGTGGATTAGACTTCAACAAGATGTGAGAGTACTTCTCTCAGAGACAGGTCCCAGCACAGAAACAAAGTTTCACTGCCCACAGCAACTGGAATGATCAGGCTTTGTCATTCATTGTCTGGTTTAACACACAAATTATTTTATTTTCTATTAGATGAAACTGCTCAGTGATTGATAATGCAGGAGAATTTGAGAAAGACACCTTTATTTCTTCCACTGTGTCATGAATCAGACAGGCTGAGGTAAGGTCCATACTCAGAGAGGGATGTTTATTCAAAAACAAAGTAAAGTACAAAGGAAAACAAAAAAGTGATGAACATGGCTTGGACCATGGGTCACCACAACAGCCATGGGTACTCACTAAATATGAAACACTTAAAGTTCTTAACACAATGCAGTGGCAAACACTTCTACACTACAACTTGTATCCAACAATAACCAGTGAGGGACTAGCATGAGAAGCGAACTTAAATAGAAACCAAAACAATGAGAGACACATAGAAAGCACTAATGATATAATTACAATGATTCACAAACACAAAACACAAGGAGGAGTGACACCTAGAGGACATGGGGATGCATGACAGGTCAGGGCATGGCATAGTGCTAGACTGTAATATTTATTTTAGTGTGAATTTACATGATTGTGTTGTTGACTCCTTGACCTTCACATGGTGAGGAGATTTTGATATAATGTTAATGTCTGATAATGATACTGTTTCTGTGCATGTGTATAAACACTGAGTGCATTAAGGGCATGAATGGTTTCACCTGTGGCTTTTGGTATACTCAAACCAGAATTAAAGCAACTTGTTTGTCCTAATTATCTCACAACAGCCAAACTTTAAGGACCCCTTCCCCCTTAATAACACTCCAACACCTGCAAGACAACAGGACCAAAGCTTATAGATATAGGAAGAATAGTGACAGTAATCTACTGGTACTGATTTCCAAATGAACTAAAATCAATATATATTTTCAAGACAGGCATGACTATAATATAAGTAATGTACAATGGCTTTGAATTTCATGACCCTGTGTGACATGAGTGTTTCATTAGGTTTGAGAAAATAGGCTTGGATTATGGTGAGCTGTACTTTGGAGAGGCCCTTGTTTGCTTGAAGGTCGTCTGAGGATAGATATTGAACTAAAGAAACAATTTTTTACTCTGGATCATTGAATATGGCTCTTGAACTTTAGAAAGTTCTCAGCTTTCAGCCTTTTCTTATATTCTGCCTCTCATAGCAGCTTTTTTATATTTAAAAGTATTACTTTTTAATTAAATATCAACCATCTATTATAATTCTTACATGTTATTTTAATATCGTATATTACAGGAAACATAATGAACGGCAGCGGTACAGTTGAAGACGTTTAGCACAATGAGAACAAGGAGCTTATTAACTAATTAACATTTATCAACATTAAATGCAAAAAATTGTCATGTTAAAATGAACTAGACATATAGCTTTAGGAAAGCATAAAAATACTTGTTTTAATGCTCCAATAAAACCAACATGGTTACTAAGAGAGTCCTTCTTGAAGAAAGTTCCTCTTTATCCTTGTGTCTTACCTCTCTCACTGTGTTATCCTCACCGGAGACGTCCCCAGTTTGTTCATTGTGCAAATGTGAACTGGCTGGGTGTTCTTTAATGAGAGGATTCACACAGGGCTGGAAATTAATTGCGGAAATAGTGCAACGCTAGAAGGACCAGCTCCTATGCCCTTGTGTCGCCTCCCACCAGCTCTCAACACCTTTCAGAGTTCATATTCCTTAACTTACATTAAGCACAAAGGTGCAATTTTGCAGAATCTCAGATTTCCAGATTAAATTAACAAAGCATCCCACTGTTAGAATGAAAATTATTGTAATTACCACCTTATAATGCAGTGCTGGGAAGATTGTTTTAGGTCCTTACCTACACTCTTTCAGAGTAGTCTAAAAGTCGCAAAAGTACTTTAAAAACTTTGAAAAAAAGTTATTTTAGGTCAAAGGTCATGTGAGGTGCTGTATTCCAATTTCAAATGGAATTTATCACAATGTTTGAGTCTAGGAGACACAATGTTTGTTTAGAATATTATTTGGATATGGGGGGCTGGTAAGAAACAAGAGCAATTTTTATTATGTACCTACAGCGAAGGTAACTCTGGAAAATGAATGAAGAAGGATTTCAAAAAGTCTTTTAAACACTACTGTACTATCTATGTTCCATTTTTAAATCAGGGAACCATTCTCACAAAGCTGAAAATAACTCTCAGTTTAGGTCTGGCCTTTTGAGGACTGCAGTTCTAGGCCATTTATTATACATTATGTGACCTTAAGTGACATGTAGTTCTGTAGTATGTAAGTAGCTTGCATGAAGTCTCTGGTTCCAATCTCTGTGCAGAAGGGTAAAGGTCACAGAACATCGGCTGTGGCTTGTTCTCTTAATGCTGTCAACATGAAGGTCAACCACTTGCTCATTATGCTTTGGCTACTGCCCCTAATGGAACATCATGAAGCTGTCATGAGCAGACTGGGGGTGCAGTGGCCAAAACCTTCTGAGATGAAATTGCAAACAAAAATACAAGTGTGGAAGGGTTGATTTTTAACAGTCACAAAAATATGAAAATAAAACATGAGAAATAACCAAAACTTTAATAAGCTAACAAAAGAAAAAGGACCACCCAGTAAAACAAAATATGGCAGACCATGAAAAACTGAAGGCACAAAATTGCTGTGCAACAATAGGAAAGTTCAGAACTTATTTAATGAACGACCAAGTAACAAAAGATCCATTTTAAATACAAGATAAAACAAGATGCATTTGAAGACCCTAACAACAAACTGTAACAACAAATTAAAGACTAATTAGGGGGCAAAGGCCCAAAGAAGCGAACAGCATCTAAGGCAGCCCCCATGTCCATGCTGTATCCACTTAGTCCTGCAACAGTTATTGTAGGACAGGCACTAGAGCCTGCATCCTCAAAGATCAAGTCAGGTAACTTTTTCTTTTGTCAGAAAAGACACTCATTGAGGCCTCATAGACTTCTGATTTGGTGTTGGTCCCTTCCTTGAATGCTAAGTCAAACTTTTCCAATTTATAATAAACACCATGTGCCTTGGGCTGGGCTGAGACAATGTTATACATTTGTTAGATATAGTGAGAAGGTAAAACAATGTCATGCCTGGCCCTAGTCTGGGTTTTGTGATTACACACAGCCCTTATTTACAAACACAGACACATGAACAGTGTTTCTAGCCTTCTAGTCTACAGACACACCTTTCCAGGATTTTTTCTCAATATTAAATGGCCCTTAAGTCCTTTATTTACTAGTCTTATTCCTCAGTTTGCCAGTGAGATATTCATATGTTCAAGTGTGATTCTGTGCCAACCCCCAGATCAATATTCCTGCCCTCTTTGCCCTGTTTTTGTGCACTTGCCCTACCTACTCTTCCTTTTTTTATATGTACTTAGTCTTTGTCTCAGCTTGACCTTTTTAGATTGCTGCAGTGTTCGCCTGTTAGTAGACTTTTGTATTCTGGTTTTTGTTTGCTTGCTATTAAACAGTGTTCTGCACTTCAGTCTGCTCTGTGCCTGTGCATATTCATTACAGACAGGGAAGCAAATTGTTAGCATCAAATGGATAAAACCAAAGCTGAAGTTAGATTTAGACAAAGAAAGTCAAACTACTTTGTAGATGTTTGATTTTATGCCAATAAGCTTATTAATGTGAATGTGAATATCAGAAAACTGAAGAAAAGGTAAATGATTTTGCTCAAATTGATAATCACAAGAAGTTGACAAATAGCTGTGAGCAACAGGATATTGAACTTCACTGCTTAATGTACCAATAATTACTATCTACGGTTTTGCTTTTCTTTTCCTGTCATGTTCCTTGTTGACAGTGGGCCAACAACCAATAGCAGAGCTGTGGCAAAATGAGCTCCACATGGAGGGCTGTCCATAGGAAGCAAGGTGCGCTTGTAACCTTGACAACACTGGAATTGTGTGAGCCCAGTATTACACCTATCCTGTGGGTTGTGGAAGTATTTTGCACATGACGAATGTTAATCTACTAAGATAGATTATACATACAGTATATACACATGGAGTGTATACAAGTCCTTGTTTTTCTACTTGCTCCCCCAACCTGGGTGTGATATCCAGAAGACAGAGTCACTGACACCACCAGCTGATAACAGAATGCCTGCTACACTGTAGACACAAACGTCAAACGTGTCAGACATGACGTCATCAAGAATGTGGTAAAATTTTAATTTTTAGAAAGGTACTGTAAATCACGGCAGGTTTTTCAGAACCAGTCTATTATTACCAAAATGAAATTGTTCACTTCTCAAGGCAATAAGACCTCTGAGGTGGGATCAAGCATGATGGGGGTATTTGTAAAAAAATATTGCAACCCTCCTGGGCATGTCCTAGGTAGTTTGCTGCAGGCACATTCTGAGTACTTTGACACAAAGGACATGATGTCATTCCTCTTCTGAGGCCACCAAAACTGCTATGAAATAAGAACCAATGTATCTGTGGATTCAGAATACCCATAAAAGGGGGATGAATGCCCTCATTCTCCGACAAAGCTATGGAGATTTTGGTAAAAATAAAATCCATGATGTAAAACCCTTGGGTGACGAATGGAGCCTGATAGGCTTCTTTGGCTGCTTTGGGTATCGTCCGAAGAAATGTAAGAATGCAAGAAATATGCAAATACGGATAGAAGGAATAATTAGCCATTCAGAAGCTGCTTTCACTTTTTTGATCCAGAAATAACATAACTGGGAAAACTAATAGTGCACATGTGAGACGCGCACGTCCCAAAATTTACATAGTTATTTCCAACAGCCTTCATACTATCTGACAGACATGGGTAACAGCATCTATGAAATCACCAGCAAAGGTGAATCTTTTGCACAGTTTTTGTTCCTGCATATAAAATAAGAATCACCACCGCGGACTCCTCCACCCTGATGTCACAATCACAGATAACTAGGAGCACCTGTCACCCATCACCATAAAATACCTCAGCTCTACTTATACAGCCAGTTTGGAAGTTGCTAGTAACAGGGCTATTGCTCGTGTTTTTGAAAAATTCTGAGATCTGAGATTAACCCCTGCTCCTGTGTTATAGTCTCCAACCAGCTGGTTTTTCTCTTGCCTAAACCTGTTCACCTGCACCATATTTGTTTTTCCACATTGTCTGTGTAATGGAATGATTGAACTAGTTTTCCAAATGTTAGCCTAGCTTATTGAGGACAATTTCCTCATTGTGTTTTGGACTTTAGTGAAGGATTTTTAAATACATCATCTGCAGTGGAGTCCTCTTCTGTGTGCTTTCTGAGAATTATTACAAACACGCCTCTTTCTTTGGCTTTTTGGATTCACCACTGATAACTCCAGAGCGCAATTCTTGACATTTCCATACTTGCTTTGATATTTGTTCCATAAAAACCTGGGTTGTTTTTTGGATTTTGTTTACACTTGTGTTTCCCCCCCAAAATATGTCTAAGCCTATTACTAGTGACACAGTCTTTTCAGTCATGTGGTTACCGTTTTCTGAATGTTAGTTTAGACAGCACTAGGGCAGCTATAAGTCAATAGCCCACAACTGTCAGCTTATTAGAAACCCATTAAAACAAACAATTAAATGCATTTACATAGAAGATGTCATAGTAAACCTAACAATCTGATTGGGTGTAAAATGACCGGTCAGTGGCATTAAGGAATTACACCTTTTGTGATATGGTACAGCACGCCTCTTCCTCTTCATCACTGTATACCATCATGTCTTATAAAACTCCTATATGTACGTCATTCCCTATATAATGTTTTTTTAAAGATGCTATATTTATAGTATATATGTGTCTGCCTGTGTGCAAGGTGGTGTTCAGGCATTGTATTATTCATCCTTAATCTTAACGGATTCTACAGCTGATGCTACTGCTGTTGTCCTGGTTTCTATATTTATTGAGAAGACTGGTGGGAATTCAGGCCCTAAGGCAAAGAAGCTTAGCTGTTTTCTAGCTAATTGGACAAGTGTGGAATTAGTTTTGCTTTTCCCAGTGGAGTACTAAACTGAGCCATCAGTAAATCCTCCATTAAACCCCTTCTCAAGGCTTCTTTGGTGTAGTCCTTTGGTATGAATAAGTGTGCGTGTGTGTGTCTGTGTGTTTCTGTGTGTGTGTGTGTGTGTGTGTGTGTGTATGTACACATAGGTATATTTGCACTTGTACACAGACTCATATCTTTGCATAATCCTGATGCCACACAACAATCTCTCAAAAAATGCAGACGTGCAGTTAAAACTGATCAAAGATGCAGCATACATGATCTGTTTTTTCACCCTCTGTGGTTCTGTATACTACCTTTCACTTCCCTGAGAAAGAGGTAGGTATCTGGGCTTGACAGTAGTCCAAACTGTAGGTTTAAAACACAGACATTTTTGTTTTTATGTCATTATGCTTTGTTGTACATGAAAGCAGTTTAGTCTCTCATCCTGATCTTTGACCTAGAGTGATTTAATGAGCCTAATTCAGTTGTTTGGCATACCTTGGAAAAAAATTTAAATACTCCTAGTTTAAAAACATCAAGGGCTCCAGTTTAAACACAAAGCATTAAAAACATCATAAGAGACCTCCCAGCTCACATCAGTGTTGTTCTGCCTACACTTTCATTTGTTGCATTTGTAAAAACAATTAGTAGTTTAACAACATCATAGACTGTTAGCCATTTTCATGCTGTGTGTTAAAAGATCCTCATTTTCCAGTACAGTGGACTTTGGAAAATTCTTGGGCTAAATCATAAAGCAGACAAGTATATCAACAATGCAGCTAAAATTAAACATTGTTTAGGCATGAAAAGTTACCACAAAGGAGTGTGCGGAATAGCTGTTTTCACTGTTTATGTGGACAGTGTTAGCATCAGATGTGCAGTCAGGAAGCACAAACCCTTTTAATACATATGAAGGATCTAACATATTTTGCCATGATTAAGATGAAACTGTGGGTAAAATATTTAGCTATCAGTTTTTATTTTCTACACTGTCCCCCTATAAAATCCCTAGCAGTAAGTGAAGAACAACACAATTTTGTTTGTCTGAGCGCATGTCAAAGTCATGTTCATTTATTTCTGTCTGAGATTAAATGAACCATCAAATAAAGTGTAATTGATTAAACCAGGTAAGACAATTATTTAAAATCTCTGACAAAGTAATTATATTTTTCTTTACACTAGAGGGGTGTGGAAGTGTCATTCTTGTTGCTGTAGAAATTTGGATTAATTGCAACGTGGCATTTTAGAGTCAAATTTATTTCAGAAAGAAAATCAAGCTTTTGGGTTGTGGTGAAGTTGAAGATTCACCTATCACCATAATTATTGCTATTATAGATGATTGTGACAACACTGGTGATTATATGATAATTGCTGAGGATTATGTTGATGATGTTTGTGCTGTAGATGATGCTGATTATTCTAATATTAAAATTTAAATTTTATGGAAAACTTGCATATAAATATTGGAAATTTATATTTTATCAGTGCAAGATTTTCAACTCAGTATCCCTTCATGTTTTTTGGCATTGTTATAAACAATAGGAAACACATTACTTTAAATTTCACCAGTATATGTTTTGGAAAATTTTATTTTAACAGATGATGTTTTTGGGGAGAAAAAGGCCTAACTATGTAGTAACTTACAATGTCCAAACAGTGATGTAAGACATATAGCGTAAATTGTATTATAATTCAGTAAATACAAATGTACATGGCCTACATCGTAGAGCGTTAAATTCCTGATATATGTGAATCTGCTGAGGGAGAGAAGACTGCTGGAAGGTGCCTTCTCCTAATGTGGTTGTGAGACAGTCATTTTACACTCCAGCTTTGATGTGTGACTGAGTCTAAGTGTTGGATTTCGAAGCTCACATGGTTCCGCTTCCTTCAACAGAGGAGCAAATGCCACCCAATTTATCACATTCCTCCCACACTCACTGCACCAGTATAAATAACCCCTCAGGCCTTGTTTCTCCACATTCTTCCGTGCTGTGGATATGTGGTTTAGTCAAAAAAAAAAGAAGAGCAAAGGCATAAAAGCCACTCAGGCAGTTAAAAACAATAGGGCACTATGCAAACATTGATGATAGGATGATGGAGTGCGTTCCTTTGTGCAATAATACTGAGAATCCTGAAGGCTTGGGGGATATCTGTAGGGCCAAAAAATTAATGGGACATTGGGAACAGGTTCAAGCATAGAATCTAAAAATCTGAACAATTCAACATAGTGAACTGAACCATAAAGTACCTAATTCAAGAATAAACTGTAATAATAAATTATTAACCACTCAGCAGACACTTTCATCCAAAGCAACTTACAACATTTAATGTACATATTACAATGACCTACACTAGGTGTTTTGTTCAAGGAAACACCTGATTGCTGGGCTGGGCTTCAAACCAGCAGACTTCTATCCTCCAGCCTGACAGTCTACCCACTGAGCCACCAGATAATAATAACCCTATATGTATGGTTATATATATAAGTGAAGAACAACACATAATTTTGTTTGTTTGCATGCAAAGTTATATATAAAATGCACAATTTAGCTTGTCTGAAACAATATTACATATAAAAACCTTTAACATACAGGTGAACAATTCAGAATTCATAACATGAGAAACTAAAATGGTAAGCAGCAATAGCTCATCTGAGGAAATGAATGGTGTATTGTTTTCAGGTTTTAGGCATTTTAAAATCACTTCCAGACTATGTTTTATTAATGATTGTTCTTTGCTAAATGTTGACGAGTGTTTAGAACACTATGCCAAATTTTCTAGAAAACTTTTTTGTAAGATTGTGAAAGCTTCTTTTCAGATATTTTTGTGGACAAACATTTTTTGCTGGAGGAAAGAGATTAGAATTACCGTGTGTGTGTGTGTGTGTGTGTGTGTGTGTGAGAGAGAGAGAGAGAGAGAGAGAGAGAGAGAGAGAGAGAGAGAGAG
>JABJVR010003439.1:0-15912 GCA_025773905.1 Chitala chitala | reverse complement strand
GTTTTTACAGTATCAGAAACACACAACAAACCAAACAATCAAACCTGCGGCCCTGGCACCCACCCCCCACTTACCCCCCTCAGCCTTTTAACCCCCCTTTTTTGTGGGGGGGGGGGGGGGCATGCTGTGTTTTGCCTTAGGGACGACGGGCCAAATCAGGTACTCCAGGAAGAGAGACACAGGGCACAGCAAGTGGCCAAAAAACGAGATGATAAACGAGGCACTATTTCTGTGGGAGGATTTATGCACTGTCAACATTATCAGAGCTATTAGGCAGAGTCTGGGGGATGGTGCTTTCCGGAGGGATAAACCACACGGCTCCCACAGAGCAAGGACTCCGAGCTCAATTCATCCCATCTTCCTGCTTTGGCGGACCCGGTGAGCGAGCGAGCGAGAGAGATTGATTTGACAACGTGGCGGCTCCCGGTGACTTTAATTGCATGCAACTCTGCTTTTAAACGGGTGATAAATTATGCATGAGAAATGCAAAGACAATAACTATCAGCTGCTGTAATGAAAAAGAAGAGACTTTAACCTGAAAACCATCTTGAGGCAAATGTTTTATTAAGAAAAAAAAAAAAACACCAAAACCACAAGTCCTGCCCTGAGGAAAAAAAAAGAAATAAGGTCAGAAAATAAGGTTCTTGCTGATTCTAAATAGCATTAAAATGAGTGAACAATAAGGTTGTCTAAATGAATGAGAGCGTCCCCTGAGCCAATCAGGGAGGACCAGAGACAGCTGACGAGGTGATAAAAACGTCCCCAGTACGGACAGCTGTGGGATGCGGCGTGACTCTCCACATCAATCTGCGAGGCAGGCCTCCGAAAGCACCTGTTAATTGTGATTAATTCTAATTACGGATGGAGCGATATGACATTTGCTTTTGCGTCTGAAAACCCATTGATAAGCAAAGGGCATTGGGAGAAGGAGAGAGCGAGGAGGAGGAGAATGGGAAACACCAGACTTCAGTGTGTGAAGGTAACAATGTGTTTTGTGAATTACAAAACTCCATGGTGCTGTCCAATACGCGACATAAGGGCCACATCTCACGTAAACAAGCGTATAAATAAGCAAAGGAACAAAACGCTAAATCATACTCAGCAAGTCGCTTTAATAAAGCATGTTGCATGTACAATGAAGCCAAAGACCAAGCAGAGGGATTGAAGTGAACTTAAGGTTATGTGGGCAGATTGGACAAGCGGCACATTAATTGAAATGCATTCCCGTCCTGATCAGTCATTCAAGGGCTCCGTGTCTGAACTGTCTGACACTATGTGTTGAATGCAGAAGCCGGCATTAAAAGTAAGGGAGAAGGACGGCGGACTTCGGTAACCGTGAGCTTGCCGCGTCGAGTATGAAGCGAGAGGCATGACGATGGTAAAGATGACATGACGGCCAGCGCTGCCAGCCAATCACCTGTCATCCAAGACCGCTAAGGTGATTGATGCTGGAGAGAGTCCAGCGTTTTTCAGGTGAGAATGGCTTCTGGCAGCAGCCTGACGTTCCAGCTTACTGCACTGAGACAAAGTGGTCTGTTTGTGAGCCCGTACTGGAAACTTGCTGTGATTTCAGGTGGCAGAAGATATGATTCTCCCCGCTGTATCTTTAGCATTACTGACATTTCCACACACACACACACGCACACACATACACGCACACACACACACAAATGTGTGCTTGCAAAAGTACGCAGTTGCTTTTATATCTTTCAACCGTCAACTGGATCACCGTAATGAAATAAAGTGATCTGTGCCTACACCCCAAATAAAACTCGGGGTTCAAAAAGATGCTTATTGTGGGAACATGATGTTTTCAGTTTAAAGATAAAACAGTCCACTGTCTTTATGAGAAGTGCACAGGCCTGTACACACACACATACACACACACACACACACACACACACACACACACACACACAGAACTGTACACACACGAAAAGAGAACATTCACAAGCAAAACCAATGATGTAACTTCATTACAGTTGATACTAAAACCCAGCAGATTTACAGGTTAATGACTTATTCAGGTATAACACAAAGTAAGAAAACCACTCATATTTTTCATATTCAGCTCTTGTTCTTGTAATCCAGGTGAAGAATGGTTCATTGATCATAACCTTTTTAGAAGGTATGTAAAATATAGTAACTTTGTCTATCTAAAGGAAAACATGCTTAACTGTAGGTCTTGTGATGTTGTCTGCAAATCAAAAGTACAAACAAGAAAACACATACATGTTCTTCTGACACAAGAGCTCCCCCCTACTGTTTTATTTCTGTAGCAAAAAGGCCACCTTCTCCTGCCAATATGGCACAAAAATGTAATATTAATGTAGCTTTGCTCAACTTTAACTCCTTCTCCCTTGGACTATATAGCTCTCTGTTCACGACAATCCCCTGTATAGACACACACGCGCACACACACACACACACACACACACACACACACACACACACACACACACAAACACATACACACACAAGTTATTGACCACAGGATGGACTGGAAGAATCAATATATGCCAGATGTATGAGCCTCCATCTATCTTAATTACTCTCTCTTTGGGACACAGAGACCCGCCGTTGAGTGTACTGGGGGACTGTGGGATGCTGAGAGGAGGGGGCTATACTGGTAAAAATGGATAATCAGTAAAAGGCCTCGTCCCTGTTTTGAACTGATCAAACCATGCTGCATGCTTGCTAAGTAGTCAGAAGGAGGCCTGGTCATGCATTTTTTTTAGAGAGGCACTTCAACCTGCACTTTTCCAACATCCAAAAAACTCACGCACAGACTGTAAACACTGTGCTCTGCCACAGCAATCCTTTCAGCAGAATTATTTCATGCTCAAGTAATGCTAACCACCCATAACATGATGTGAAAATGTTTAAAAAACATCAGCATACAAGATCTGTTAGGACAGACGCTTTTGTCGGCTTCCCCAGCTTTTATTAAAGTATCTAAACAATGTTTAACAGGTTCAGTTCAGTGCGATCAGTCTGCCTGCCAAGTGAATTGCTTTATAAAGGCAGGGTCCCTATTATTGTGAAAGCACAGGCCTTCGTTTATTTCGGCTTGCTTTGCGAGGAGCCCAGCTCGTCACAGTGTCAAAGACACAATGAGAGCGGGGCTGTCGCCACATCTGCCAATCTGTCAATCAACCAATCAAATTCTGTTTAGCGCGGCCCATTCCACAGGCAAGTCGCCACAAAGCAAAGCGTGGCAGGTTTTGCAGACAGAATGCAAAAACACTGTGCAAAGAAAGGGCAGAGGCATATGGATGAAAGCATGCCACCTTTAACTTCCAAAACAGTTTATCTTTTATATGCTCTTTTTTGTCCTTTTACCTTGACCAGCCTAACTTTTCCTGAAAGGAAAATAGATTTTGAAAGCAAGGTCTACTCAGAGGCATGCAAAGAGGAAGTGGGCAGCAAAGTGGTACACCACACAGGAAGTGACATCAGGGGCGCCACACCATAGCACCGCTGACGCTTGTGACAAAAGGAGAAGTGATCTTGTGCCACTGTAGGGGGGCTGAGGACGCCGATCCAAACAGATGGTGTTTACTTTGTCATGTCTTGCGGTAGACCTGGCCGGTTTTACCCTCTCACAACCTGAACATTACGCTGCAGAGATGCTCGTATTTCTGCCACACGTTGCCGGGGGAACAGAGAAAAATAAACGAATGATGGAGAATTGGGCCAGTTGAGTTTTTATGGTCTCCAGTTATGTAGGTCAGCTTTATACTCCAGAGAGAAAAATTTGTACATCTGACATAATAATACATTTAGCCCCTAGTGATACTTCGAAGGCATTCCTTGTTTTTACATTATTTTTGCTGATATAACAGCATATGCAATATCGCGCTGACTGCACACTGTCACAAATAATAACAGACATTGCGCTCGCAACCTTCAGACTTGGCCAGTTTAGTTTCTCCTTTGCTATAGCACTCACAATCAAAACAGCCACACTCTGTATATATATATTTATATAGCATACGCATGCACGTACACACACACATAACTATACATGTCAAACACTATGAATTTGAAATGACTACCGATGTCAAATAATTCCATGTTCACATTATTGTTCCTGCTATATAAAATCAAAATATTAAAAAGTAGTTATGAAGGCAAGTCCATATTTCTGTCTTTGGACCAGACACCCACAACTGGCCAGTCCTCACAGATCCGTGCTCTCCAGAGACAGCTCACTGTTGCCCCACGGCAGATCAGCAGTTTGTTTAGCTAATAGCCTCGCCCGTATCGAGTGTTCATCCTGCCTGGTGGAAACATGTCCATGCTCAGGAGCCCACCTGCAGCTGTGGTTAGCTTGTACAAATGCACCAGCACACGTGCAACTGTGCGCACACCTGTTTTAGTAAGGATGGGCGGCGGCAGGAGGTGGAGGCGAGGGGGATTCTACACAAGGCCAAAGCTGCTGAGCAGCAGAGCAAGGAGAAGCTGAAGGAAAGGGGCTGCCCCGAGAGACGACAGCTGCTGGCCCTCGCATCAAGCCAGTGCCATCTTTGAGATGAACGGAAAACACACAGCAGTGGGGTGTTGTGAGCAAAGGGATACACCACCCCTCTCATGGGGAGGAGGGAGAAAACCTCCATCTAAACCAAGGTGAGGGCACAGGTCCGTGTTCCAGACGTGACCTTTCATAAACTGGAAACTAAAACAGGAAGCTTTGCAGATGAACCTTCCCCAGGGGTCCACTCATCCCAGCCTGGCCTTGTCCATGCAGCAGACACTCCCATCCTGATACTGCTGGGGGTGGGTCCGCAGACACTGACTCATGTGTGCAGCATCATGGAGATTCTCATGAAACGAAACCTTCTGGACCTCGGCTTCTCATATAGCAAACAACAGGTTTCTGGATCAGAAAGCAGACATACAGACAAATTGACATATATGCGCAGGCAATCAAAATAAATATTAAAACTTGTAATACATGGAATCACTTTGCTATTAATTGGATTTCCATTGCAAATTGTATGATGTTGATAAAATAATATTCTACTGCAGAGCAATTTGACAGATTTGTGATTTCCAGCTGTTCACATCAGCATTCTCCAATTAAATTTTATACAAACGGAAAATACTTGTTTACGTATCAAAATTGAGCAAACAAATAAATGCAATAGAAAATAAACACCTGTCAGAAAGTTAAAAAAGGACTGCGTGAAACCTCAGAATATTCTTGTGTACCCTGTGTGTCCTAGTAATATCCCGCCCCCACCCTTCCCCGCTCTCCCGCAAAACCGCATCCCAGAAACCCACACAACACGGGGCTGCAGTGCGAGATCTCTGGTAGCAATCCCACGTGAATAACGGCACTAAAATTGGGACATCATTGGAAAGAGGAGAATTTGTCTCGAGTGGATGGAAAGAGCACTAAAAGCTAAGTGGACAAGAAAAAAAAAGAGAGACAAAAAAAAACCCAGAAGCTTCAGCTAAGCGAAAAAGAGGGAAGCGGGACCGGCCTAATGGGAGCTTGGGAGGCCTCTGGGGGGCTCGTATCGTGGAGGACGACGCGGACGGCGTGCACTTGCTGGGGCGCCGTGGACGGAAAAGGGCTCCAAAGCCCGGCAGAACACCTGTGCCCCCAGACATGCAGCAGGTGAACAAACACTCACCTACACCCACAGGCTGCATGCATTCCCACAGATGCACACAAATGCTCCATATTCACATATCAGACAACACAAGTAAACCCTGTACATCAGATACACACATACGAAGGGTTGTAGCTGCACAGACCCACCACACATACATTATATGCACATCAGATTATACAGAGACCAAGAGAGATTAATAAGACATCTGCCCTACAGTCACAGAGCGCTCTTCATTACAGGGGCACAAGAAGCATCTCAGAAAGCCGGTGCTGGATGGGAAGACAATGATCCATCTTGCAGTCTGGTTAAGGAGGAGTGTGGAATACTTTGGAACTAGAGACATGCAGGCCCACCCAGTCACAGCGGCCTGAAGCACTGCCTTTGAATAGGTGCTGTTAGCTTTTCCAGGACAAAGAATGGGGGTGTTTCATTACTGCATGATCATGTCTGTTTTGTCTCGTCTGGCGCCACGCCAGGTTAAAGCCCGCGGATGGACAGGTTGCAGAACATAACGGTAGAAAACAGGAAGCTGCAAGAAGCATATGGCACAAGGCCTGGCAAAAGCACATTTCAGAGCACGTTGTCAAAGCTTCAGCACATCAGCTGGCTGTAACAAGGCAATGAGCTAAAAATAGTGCAGATGGTTTATACGGGACACGGCCACATGACTGCACTGTGACCTGCATCTGCACGATCCCTCCAATGCAAAGATGCAGAAAAGTAAAATAAAATCAAACAAATAAAAAAAAAATTATGTGGATTAGCTGCTCTGTATGGTGAATGTTCATTGGCTCAGAGCTGGATGTAACAGCAGAGGCCTCTGTCTTCAAGGATGCCAAAGTGTACCCAGAATACTGTTCTCTATCCTAAATTATGGCATAAGGGTGTACTATTTTACTGTGTTACTAAAATGTGGGCGGAAGATGCTGCCATCCATCAAGAAACCCTTTCCAGCAATGGGCAGTGGCTGCATCAGACATCGCCCAGAAGCTCTCTCTTCACTGGGCACGTGTGTGTGTTTCTCTGCTATCTGTGAGATCGGTGACATTGGGCTACAAGTCAATACTAAAGATAAACAAAATGCAAAAGTCCAGCCCTCACTGTGGGGCAGCAAAACTGTCCTGTTTTTCAGTTCCCCTTTTTACGTTAGAAAACATTCACAAGTCAAACGAATAGAGCTTCCAGACTGAACAACACGTAACCTAAAATTTAATAGACTGCACTACATCAAACACAACTAGCGTTTTGAGGAGTGTTTCAATATGCTATACACATCACGTCCAATAAGACATTAGCTAAAGGCATGGATTTGAAAACATCTGTTACTTGTATTTTATCATCTGCAAGCCAGGTGTCTGTTTATTATTTTTAAAAAAGGCAACAACAAAAAAAATCACACCCTCTCTGCAGAACAAATGCAATTTGCTTCCTGTGCACACATTAAAAAAATTTAGCAGCAATAAAAACATTTACCAATAGTTTCCTGAAACACAGATATGTGTGTGCAACACCTCATGCCAAAAGACTTTTTAAAATTTTAATGACCATTTGTCTGATACAAAAAAAAAAAACTGTATCCAGCAAGCTAAAAGAACCAGTGCAATGACGGAAAGTGCCTCTACCCATGATTCCCAATTTGGAAACTTAAAGAACGGATGTAAAGTTCTGTAGAACGTCCTCTTATTTGCTTTGTTCCAAATCAACAGTAAGACGATGCTAAAAGTGGTCAGCTTAAAGGAGGTATATTCAGAATGCCCCAGGTTTGTTTATGGACAAGTTCCTGCGCCCTGCATTCAAATTAAAGCACTGCTAAACAAGCACATTATCTATGCCCCACACCAACAAATTACATCTCCTCTACGCCGAAGTTGACAAAGAAGTGCTGGCACGCTGCTGACAGCCTCTGAAACAAATCCTGCTATTTGCATAAAGGGCACCATTTCTGGTCTGCCAAACCAAAGGAACAATGCCTCCGCACGTGTTTGTTTAGCAAAACACTGACTGTGGCTCCATTAGCCAAGGTCAAAGGTGAAATGAATATACGCAACAAATGAGGGAAAAAAACCCACACTGACATGAGGCCAGAACAGCGGTACAGTGTCACTGCCTCACACCTCCATGGCCGTACTTTTGAATGCGGCACTTGGCACTGTGAACGTATACAGTTTGACTTTTATCCCCATGTAGGCGAGAGTTAATCCCAGGGGCTACACGTCTTCCCACAGGCCAAAGACACGCACCTCAGGTGAGCTGTTGGCTGTAACTGTGCCAGATGTATGACCTTACATGGTTGTGAGTGACTTGAATGGGGCGCCATGCCTTGACCTTCAACAAGATAGGCACGGAAAATGAATGGATAGTTACGGTAAAAATAAAATGACAGCCTTGGAAAATGATCGGTTTTGATGCCTTGTAAACCAGCATGCTGAGAAAGGTCTGCCTGAATCCACAGAACGATCTAGATGTTACGGTATGATGGTTGCAACACCATTACCTGGAAGTTCACACAGTCTGCTCTGACTCTGTGTGTCGCAGAGTCACCTCTACAGTCTGTGCTCGTTTCTCACCCATTTTACATGCTGCCAACGCTGTCCCCCCCACTCCTGCAACCCTGCATCTGCTTTCCAAGCAAGTTCTGTACGTGCCTTATTCCCACCGTGTGTACCTCATACAGGCCAAGATGATTTCCTCGGGGCTGTGAAAGGCCAAAAACAACTTTGTTTTAAACACATGGCCTAAAAAACAAAAAAAGGTAGATGCTGCCAAAACAGGTTAGGCCTCACCTTAGATCAATACTGCATTTAAATTCTACCGCTCATGTCTCATTTCCTGTCTGACCCAGATAAAGGGGAAAGGTGTACTGCTTTCTTCACACACCCAAAAAGCCTTTGATACATTCTTTTAAATATTTTATTTATTTGCTTATTTATTTATTGTTTTTGTTAGAAGAAAGTTTTTCAGAAATTACCTTGGCTAGGTTACTTTAGTTGAACCTTGACTTTACAGTTATTTAAACGAAGACAATAAGAAAGCAAAGAACATCAAAAACAAACATTTCATTCTTCAAATTACCCACACTTTCAGCTCCGACTTTCTCGGCCATGTTTTATGCATTTCGAATCGGCGCCGAATCTTTCTTCCCATAGCAACTTCCTCCAATTGAGATTCCCGACAAAGAAACAACCTTCTCTGATCCTGTCACGTTAATTTCCTGCTTCTATCTCCAGTGGGAATTCAAATTACACCTGCCTTCACGCCGCCAAACTTCACAGCCAGATAATGACTTGAGGACCACAGTGTTTGTGATGAAGGAGAAATTGTACAAACCAAGTTTTCACTTCTGATTTGCATTAAATCAAAGTTCCAAAAGAACTTTTTCTTCAGTCAAAATAACAGACTGTAAAATACATGTTAGACTACTGTCAGATGGATTTTCTGTGGCAGTTTCATCACTCCTTAAAAAACAACCACACACACAACTACTCGCTGGGTTGTTTACAATGTTTTATTCCTACATGCTGTCAGGTAGCATGTTTCCTAAGCCTTGCCATATATTTTGCTCTACAGAATAGTAATTTATCCACATGGAGCCAACACGCTGCATTATAACCCTAACGTATGCTATTCAGCCCTCTTGTATTCAGACCAAATCCCTTCTGTATCGTAGCAACTTTTTGTATCTCTGGAACAGCAACTATTCCCACTCCTTGCTCCTAGATCTGAACTATCCCTGCAGTATCCATGCCAACCATTCTGTATCCATAGCACTGTAGTGGTCTCATCTGTGTGCTGACCTTGCTGCATTCCGGCTAATCCTTCCAATTGCCGTCTCCTTCCTAACTGTGTATGGCTGCCAAAGTTGTGGACTGTTGATATCCTCAGCGAAAACTCAGACATTGCTGAAATGTTTCTGCTGGGCTCAGTCATTTAAAAAGCATCTTAGAAAACTTTATTTGTATGAAACTCTCTCAATCCCCAGATAAAAATGAGGAAAATAGATTCTGAATGTACCTGAAATCAAAAGCAGATGTAACAGAAAGAAAACACAATTTATTATGATTAATTTTGTAATGTGTGGTCCTTCTGTTCTTTTAAAATTTCTGTATGTACAGGTCCTTCTGTCGTATTAAAATTTCTGTACATTCAGGTCTGTCTGTTGCATTATAATGTTGGCAAAAACACATTCTCCTGTTCCAGAAAAATTGCAGCCATACAGCTTCTGCCGCATTAGAATTTCGTTAAATTCAAGTCCTTCTGTTATATTTAAATGTATGCACACACATTCCTTTTAAACTGAAACATTAAAGTTCAGAAATACACCAGGGGTGTTTGTACTGGGACCCTTCATCTTCCTCTGCCTCAGTGAGGAGAAGAACCAAAATCTTGAGGGCTGGCGTGCCAAGAGAGGGGGGCCAGGTCGAGAACGTTTCCGTCAGAGGAACCCCAAGTCCTTCCTGAAGAAGGACACTGAAGAAAACTCTGAACTAAATAAAAAGGAGTTCTTAAAAACCAAGCCCCTTTCACTCAGCCTTTCTTGTTCAGCTTTTTAGAATGCGGCAGATGTTGAGGATGTTTGGGATGACACGCCCTCTCTTTACCCCCTTCAAAAAAAAAACCTATAAGTAAAGACTGGAACCTTTCATGGCACTATCAGAAATGCCATTACGCAGCTCACCACAGCCCTGTGCAGCACCGAGGACAAACAAGACCCTATGAAACAAGTGATGATGAGGCAGTCTCTTAGCTCCACCCCCTCTTTCAGCATTGTGTCAGGTGACCTTCCCTCAACCCAGACCACCTCCCATCATCTCCAGAAGAAGTCATCTCAAAGCACATCATCCTGTGCTTCTTTTCCTCATCACAGTCATTTAATCAAGATAAAGAGCTAAGTGGCATAAATATCAATAAAATCAGTTTTAAAACACTGCTTCAAAACAATAAATAATGAGGAAACGGTGACCCAAGCAGATCTCGGGGAGCCGCTGTGCCCGCTAGAAAAAGAGACACCAACCCGCCTTCATGGATTACAGCGCACAAGGAGAGCTCTGCTCCCAGAAGCCCATTAGGGACCGACATCAAACAGATTTCTAAAGGAGTGCAGTGGGTCCAGCAGGCTCGCTAATGTGCGCAGCACTGCGAAAACTCTTCCTTTCCACCCTCCCTAACATGGTTATATAAGAACACTCAAGAAAAGATATAGCATGGGCACTTAAGAAAAAGAGGGTAGCACGAGCTAACAGCAGGTGTTGACTATAACAAACTTGGAGCAGGCTAGGAGCAGGATCAGAGCAGTGCAGGTGTGTGCAAGCTGTCCACATGTGTATCGGCTGTGTGTGCATGTCTGTGTGTGGCTTTAGCTAATAAACACTCAACGAGCTGTTCTGTTGTCTAGGCTTATGGGTTTGGATGTGGCTCTCAGGTGTGTGTGTGTGTTTGTGTGGCGAGTGGGTGTTGTTTATGTACTCTTCCAGTGCATATATGGGTTTCCACTGGATGCTCTGGGTTCCTCCCACAGCCCAAATACATGTGGGTTTGACAGATCAGGGACTCCATAGATCAGGGACTCTAACTTGCCATGTTTTCTTGAGTACACATCCTGCCTGGGTCTCTGTGCTTTGTCAGATGATGTCCAGGCCAACCACAACCCGTCTCAGGATAAGCTATTGGGAAAATGAACAGATTTATGTATATGTGTGTTTCAGCCCATACTTGGTTATACTACCCGTGTGTATGTTGTGAGCCACAGATGGTTATACTAGCTGCCTGTATCAGCTGCGTGAATCAACCATACATTTATATATTAGCTGTGTGTGTGCCTGTTATCTGGGAATGTGTATGTATGTCACATGGTTATAGAAGATATCTATGGTGTCACTACTGAAGTGTCAGATCAGTGTAACACTTACTCTGTCATCTTGTCTTTAGGGCCATGTCGCGCAGGGTACGTCCCTTCGCTGCCATTCTCTGCCACCTAGCCACACCTCCACCCCCACCCCCATGAGGGCAGTTAGCGACTATGTGGTGGCCAGCAGCTCATGGGTAATTAAACCCATTGACAAAGCCGCAGAGGATCAATACAGGCTAAAATCTACATGCCAGAGCAGGCTCGCCTGGGCAGAACTAGCAAAAGATGGGGAGTGAAGAAAGCTGTAGTCTTAAACAAATATTTGGGCTCGGCAAGGTATGAAGAACCCTGCAGCTAACAGGGCAGCACTAAACCTGGATTATACCTAAACAATTAACGCCAGCCACCGATAAAATATTCCTGCTCCCGATCTTTCCACGGATTACTGAGATTACATCTTTCCTCAGGATACACTCCTTTCTTTGGGGGGCAGAACTGGTGAGCTCGCTTGTTGCCAATAGTGTGTGTGTATGGGGCATTACAATTTGGGGGTGTGAAATTGACGGTATGCTGAAATCTGCAGAACACAAAGGAATAGGGGGAACAGGCAGGTGGCTAAAACGCCCACACCGTTGGGCCTTTAATCCCGAAAGATTCCTCACGCACCTCACAGATCGCCTGTGTATGAGTTCCCCAAGGCCTTGTTAGCTAGGCCCTGTAAGACAGCTCCTACAACAGCGTCTGCAGAGAAAATAAGCAAACATGTAAATAAATTACTAAGTAAAGCCCCAGTACTGTCCTCTGCATGGGTTCTTACCATCTGAATTTCCACCTTGATTTCAAGGCTTGGCACCCAGTAACCCAACTCAGGGCCCTTGAGCACCCAAACCTGCAAAGACCCCAAACACCCAAGACTGGCCTGGGCTTGCTCACCTCTCAGTAAGTCACTTTAGGGAAAAGAGGCACGTTCTTGCACCTGTTAAATGGCCTTGAAGCATGAAGAGCCATAAGAACCCTTGTCAAAGTCTACCATAGCACATCCCCGAGGGTAAGACACGGCCTCCTCTCTTGTAAATTAAATGCCAGCCTGCAAACTGTGCACGCTGTTCTGGAGATCAAGAGACGGGCATAAATGGCCGGTGCTCATGTAGTGTCGCAGGGAGGATGGCCGGAGGGATATCAGGAACCCAAGGGGTTTGGTTTACCCTCTCTTTATCATGGAAATGCTGGAACACCAGGCCACACTGAGCCAAGGCTTGTTTCTTCAAAGTTACATCGGCTAACAGTTGATACCAATAACGTGAATCAATAGCATTAAAACCAGCCGTGCGACATGTGGCACCTAATAATAAACATGCAGATATTAGATTAGAGCGAGTGAGGGGGAGTCGCTCACAGCCTCATCCCCTGGGGACAACAGTGTGGCAAACTCTGAGAGAGAAACACTTCTGTGATTGACCCAGATTCATCTCATGGGGCTTGAATGTTAGAATTCCTGCACCGAGTGCTGTGATGGCAGCTATGTGCTGACAGAACGCGCCTCGTCATCGATTACGGGGATTTGGCAGCATTGTTTTGCAGAGGAAAGATTTCGATAATTCTATAGTGGAGCTTTTCTTTCCAGGATTCACCTGTCATGATAAACAGGTTTTGTGTACTGTATACACCTGCTGAAACTGCAGGTTTAGTGATACTACAGGGTGTCAGCAAACCAGTCAGAGTCATATAGCACTTCCTGCCATTCTGCGAGGCACGGCTCAGAAGGATTCAGAACACGTGACACGCTAGGGGGAAATAATGGAGAAGAAAGTGCCAGGCAGAGGGGCTTAATGAGACAGAGGAGGAGTGATTCATTCTGATCGAACACCCCCTCCTGATCGATGGTCAGGGCCAGGCCTGTGTAATGTAAACACTCACACACTCACGTGAGGACAAACACTCTCGCATTCGCACAACCTTCAACAACTGCTTCAGGTCGCATTAAGGGCAGTGGCAACAACTTTTAAAACTTTGCCTTGACATTAATAAAGCATTCCTTCACAGAGTCTCATTACTGACAAAATAGCCCCTTAATGTTTTGAGTCACACATATTCAGGCCTGTCTAACAGGGACTGGAACACACTGCTAATGCCCTCTCAGGGTAAGTCACACCCGGTTACAAACAGCCTTCGCTGTTCCATTTGTGTTTTTCATTTTCTGTCACCTCTCACACTTTCTCTGCAATTGACTTCCTCACTCTCTCCCAATCCACCTCATGTCCTCTCTCTCTCTCTCTCTCTCTCCCTCTCCCTCTCCCTCCCTGCCCTCCAAAGGGGAGCAGGGCGATTTGGGAGAAGTCAGGAAGTCTACCTGCCGGATTATCCAGCATTACACCCTTAATCCTCCTGTCCTTACAGAGGGAGAATATTTAAATGATAATGCTGCGCTCGGCGTCAGCACAGATAAAACGTAGGGCCCATAGAGCACAGCAGACACGCTCAGACTACTGGGCTTCGCTTGCTCCCTCGCAGCCCGGCATCCTGACGTGGGGACAGTACCGATACTCACACATGCCGGGTAATGTCACTGCTATAGGAAATGGTGGCTTGATGAACAGAGCCTGGAGTTAATATTTGCTGGTTTGGTCTTGGCTGGACGTGGCCCCGGAAGGCAGTTTGAAGGGATCGAGGTGTAGGGTACGCACACACGCACAAACGTGTGAGTGAGCAGCACGCAGAGCGTGCCATCCACAGCGGCTGGCGATGCACTTAGAGCGAGGTCAGCAATTAGAAACCGGAATACCAGCGACCAGAGTGTAGAACGTTCTTCCTGTCCTTCCTGCAATCAGGGGTACCTTTAGTCTTTGATCTGTTTAACTTTCAAAATTCCTTCAAATCAGTTTTAAATCCTGGTCAGCATCAGCCCAAGACAACGCACACACGCATACACACACACACACACGTTCTCAGTTCTACTTTACATATATATAAATAAATACATACATACATAAAACCATGTTGTGTATATATATATATGGGTGTAAATGCGTGTGTAAATATATACACAGAGTGCCGTATTAAAATACACATGCCTCAATCTCTCAGGCTGCCGCTGTATTTCTGCTCCTTCCTCACAGACATATGTCTGGTTGGTTTGATGTAAGTGCTCGTAACTGAATGTGCAAAAGGTGAAGAGATCATTCACTCGTCCCCCACACAAGATGCTAAGAACAGGTGCTACACCTCACCCCAAAGCGGTAGCAAGAAATACCGTCCAAGAACAGCCCCCCCAAGGCAAAGTGTCCCCAAATAGAGACTCGAACGTGAATGTATGCGAATCCACTAACATCAGCAGTTGGAGCAAGTTAATGCGAGGCTTCGCGGATAACAGCGATCACAGGAACACAAATCCACGTGCTCCCTCCGACCGGGCCTCCACTGCGACTCAGTACTATTTTTACCCTGGCAGGCCCCGGGGGCCCGAGCCCAGATGCACTGCTACGAGCAGCGGGAAAGACCGAGAGCGAAGGCCTGCACGCGGGAGCAGGAAACGGCACGCCTCCTGCTGACAGAAGGGCTCTCAGGCCCTGGCTGGAGTGGAAGCATTAATGGTACCCCCAGTTACAGGGTGTCAGCCCTCCAGCTCTGCCTCCTCTATCCTTATTATTACCACATTAGACGTAAACACACACACACACACACACACACACACACACACACACACACATGCACACACTGTGCGAGCTGGCTGTTGCAGGAATTTGACATCCAAAGGTTTTTTCCTCCTGCACCAACCCATGCGCCTCTGCCTTCCCCTGTCTTTCCCTTGTAAACTTTTATCACTGTATTACATTAACTCTGTTGCAGGTATCAGCAACTGTGCTTATTAATTTGCCTGAAATACACTTGTGACGTTGCTAAATCTTTGTTAAGTGCCTTGGAGGATTGTTGGTGTTTAAAAATAAACTGAGCTGAGCCTCCCTCTGTTACACACACGCACGCACCCACCCACACACACCACAAGTTCTCTGTGTGATGGAGGGCGGTGGGGAAGGGGGGCGCAGGCACAACCTCGGCATGTCTGCTGGTGACGGATGCGCTCAGCGGCCCAGGCGGTGCTCACACGGTGATCAGGAGTGATGGATGAGCGTGCCACACTGCCCACGCTGCCCCCCAGTTTACGGCAGGGCCATTTGTCACGCCCGCCGCCACCGCTGCCGCTCATCTCGCACGAGGGCTGGATCGCACTTTGTCATCGTCCCCGAAGCAAGGTCACATTGCCGCCAATCCCCCATTTACCATCTGGGCCACTGTTATAGCATACATTTCGAAACTTATTCTGTTGCGGGCCCCCCCCCCCCCCCCCCCCCGGGGGCCCCCCCCCCCCCGGCAACCCCCCCCCCCGAGGGAAGAACACCGGGCGCCCGCACACACGGGGGCGCAAAACAACCGACAGGCGGGGGA
>JABJVR010003438.1:0-12729 GCA_025773905.1 Chitala chitala | reverse complement strand
AGGTGAAACACATGCACGGCTCACATTTCAGAATGAGCAAGTGGTCCTTCAAATGACCTGCCTCCACAGCACGATTTCAGTGTGGATGGATGCAAAACTGTTGTGAAACTTCTCAGCTTCTTTGACGTGACATAGTAGCAGCAGATGGCTTTACCGAAAACTGCACAACACAGCGTCTGTTTCAGCAGAACAAAGGGCACAACCGCGCTCAGGGAGCTTCTGCCAGCTCTGTTCTTCATTTAGTTATGCATCGCGCCAAAGTATTGATCAAAGCGCTCAACTTTCTTTAGTATAGAACACCTAATTGCGTCTTACACGCTGTCTTTGTAAATCCTGTATGTGCAGCTTTCGTGCACTGTGATGACTTCCTGCAGATAATTCTGGAAGCAGTTAGCTAGTGTGTATACTGTACAAATTGGGCATGAGGCTTGGCGAGACTAAAGCCCCACATGTGCTGGCAGGTTCCGGAGCCCAGCAAATATCCCAGCAGAGGATGGCACATTAAAATGGCACATTAAAATAAGTTTAAGTTCTGTAAGTCTTAATGCTATAGATAGGTGTAAAATACCCAGGCTTGAACCCGCTATGCTGAACTGCGTTCGTCACCTACGTTTGTATGTGCCGCTAATAGAAATTGTATTTTTCCTTCCCCCACCCAACTAATGTCATACAATGCATAAAATCCGCACGTTGAAAATTTTCTAGTTGTTTCTGAATTTTGCATTATTCTGGATCAGACAGCTACGTTTCTTGGGGTTTCAAGCTGAGAATTTCGAAGCCAAACACATCAAACTAAGCCAGTTCTTCCACAGACACATATTATCTTGTGATTTATTCACGTCTGTTACAGGGGGCAGCGCTGTTAGATCTGATGCGATGGCGTAAATCTTTGATGGGTTGTAATTTAATCGGGAGTCCTGAGACTGCTTGTGGCTACATGGTTCTTTCGAGGCATTCCAATCTGCTGGTTTGAAGGGTTTTGCTAAGCTCTGTTGACCTCCCTTCGCAATCCAGCATTCTACTTGCGGTTTTGGGAAATTGTTTTACCTAGAGCTGGGAGTTGCCCAGGAATGCTATTTAACACTGGCATTTAACTGCAACGTGAGCATTAACCTGCACATTATGCTAAATGGACTAGCAAGTGTGGTGAAATGTATCTCCAGAGATGTGATGCCAAATGGTTATTATACCCATACGCTTGTTTTTTCCCCAGTGTTTTGCCAAAGCCAGTCATTTTGTAGACGCTGTCACAGGTGGCTGGGCAATGACAGCTATAGCAGAGTATTTGATTAGCGTTTGACATCATCCAAGAGGAAACATGTTCAAGCCAGCGGCTTCTTCATGTGCTAGACTCGAGGAGAAATACCACAGGCTTAGTGTACAGAATAGGAGGAACACACCTTTAGAAAGAATTCTTTCCTAGAAGTCATGCGTAGGGTGGCAGGGCTGGTGGGGAACTCCGATTATGAGGATGGCGACTCTAAAAAGCATGATTACTTGAGTGAGCAGGTTAGTGTTTTTGTTGGAATGCCAGAGCACTTTGAGCAGAAAGTCACCCTAGCTGTAGCTACAACACAGGCACTTCTCAAGGAGAAGCTAGGCGGGTGGCCACACACAAGAGGTACGAGTGTGATTCTTGGAAGAGGAAAGGTATGAATGTGGTATTTGGAAGCCGAGAGTTGGGGGAAGGGGGCATTATTGCTGATGGAGACAGACGGTGTGGCCTTGGTGAAAGGACAGCTAGGTGTGTGTGTGTGTCTTGGCTGAGCCTGTTTCACCCATGTGTGATGAAGCAGGCTCTGTGGGCGTCAGGAGTGCCCGTAGAGGAGTGCTGTTATGCCGCGAGCTGTGCTGGATGTGTGGCAGCTCTAACTGTGAAACCGCAAAGTGCCGGCAGACCGCAGTTTCTCCAGGGAGAGCAGTGATCTGAGCGAGGAAGTGGGCTGACCAGCGTGCTGCACAAGTCACCCGTACGGAGCCATCGGAACGGTGGACTTCCCTGTACACCCGTTTATGTCTGTGAGCGTGAATCATAGCAAAGCACTGCATGCTGGGTAATAAAGTCAAATCAGCTGCCAGTAGTCATTTAATGTGTTTAAGTTTTTCCCATGTCAGCACATCTTTGGCCAAAATCATAAATTCTAATGATAGTTCGAAAATGGCACAGTTTCATGATTAAAGATACGCTTTGCGTATGTGTAAAAAATAAAACCATACGACAAGCATGTCTTTGGATGTTTGTGAATGGGAAACTGGATTGGCAATTGTGTCCAGGTGCCCCACTGAAACCCAGGAAGGAGCTGAGCTTCTCAGAACTTCCGTCGGGTCAGCTGGAGATCCGCTGGTCCTCCAAGTTCAACATCTCCGTGGAGCCAGTTCTGTACGTGGTCCAGAGACGGTGGAACTTCGGCATTCACCCCAGTGAGGATGATGCCACCGAGTGGCAAACTGTGGCAGAGGTATGGTGGCAGTGTGGCCTGTGTGCCACCCAGAGCATGGTAACCTCCTGAGATCCAAGGAAGGAAAATGCATTCCAATGTTTATTTTGGGATTTTATGTCTTTTTAGAGAAAAAGAAAGCATCTTACAAATAGTTTTCGAAAAGTTAAAATTGTATTTTTTTTTGGGTATACCAAGAAATAGAAGTATTGCTGAAGTCAGTGAAAAAGAAAGATGTTAAAAATATACATTACTGTGGGTACAAATGTATAAGCGGGGTCTCGGGACGTTAAATTAGACACAATATGCATATGGCTAAATGTATGTCTGTCATTGTTCTCTGAATTACATACTGAATTACAAACTCAGCAAACTGCTGCTTTGATTTTTGAATGGCCTACTCACAGCTTGGAAGGCACCTATTCATTCGGTCATCTGATCATGTGTTTCACACTTAATTTCCCAAATATATTTTTATAAATAAAGTGAGGCATCATTGGTCTTCAGAGAGCAACAGTGTCTGCACATGAATGATCTCTGTGTGCATGACCTCTAACCCCGAGCCCCCCACAGCTTCTTTCTAATTTCTTCTCCATCTGTCTCTGTCAGACTACGGAGGAACGGGTCCAGCTGGCAGACATCCGAGCCAGCAGGTGGTACCAGTTTCGTGTTGCGGCCGTCAACGCTCACGGGACCAGGGGATTCACTGCCCCCAGCAAGCACTTCCGCTCCTCCAGAGGTTGGTTTCACCCTGATTGGCCTGGCTCTGGAACCAGTCAGGGTACCTCATGTAGTGCTGATGCTGACTTGCCACAGTGAAGACCTTGGGGCAGAAAGCCTGTCTTCTTCAAATTACAGCCATATCGACCTGATGCAACAGCATCACCCAGTAGACACGTGTCAGTGTGACCGCTGTGGGTTTGTATGACCACTCTGACGGACAAGCTCAGCCAGCTCATACTGTGTAGCAAAAGAAAGGCAAACCAAGGCACACAATATGAGAGATGGAAGTTAATTTTCCTGGTTGTGTCTCAGAAGGACCATATCCATCAGACGCACGCTGAAGTGTTTGCGCATTAATTGCACAGCAACACTGTCCTCTTTCCTTTGGATCTCCTCACCATCCGATATTACCAGGTTCTTCTACAGCACGTAAAATCTCCATAACGTCTGCATGCACTTTGGACGTGACAGCGTACAAACAGCGAAGCCTTTCAGCATGTTCAGCAAAGAAAGTAATTCGGATGGATGTTCCAGAGAATACAAATACTCGAAAAGCAGAGTGTGGTGTGTTTCAGCTGGGGAACAATTTTACTTCACAAAAGAGTTTTTTTGTTTTTAGAGCTGCTCAAAGTATAATGTTTTTAACACGAATATTACATGTTATAAATGCTTATGCGTGCTGGTCGGTTGCTAAGGAGAGGGAAAGAAATTCCTTCTGAGGTTTATGTCAAAGATTATAAGCTTCAAGAGTTTTGACAGCTTTCTTTCTGTTGAATATTTATTGATGTTAAATTGCTCTCCATTATGGCTGCAATAGACACAGAATTCCCAGAGCTCAAGGGGCTGTCGTGCCTACTTAACAAACTGAAGGCGTGTTCAGTTGTACTGTAATTAATAAATTGTGTGTATGTATTTCAAATCAGTTGGGCATTGTCAGGACACCAGAGGATAGAAGGGTATTGTTTCTGTTTTGCTCTTGACTCGATATTTCTGCACCCTCTCTTCTAAATGTTTTCATTCATTTTCAGTCAGTGTAGTCCGAGAACACAACAGCAGCGTCAGGATGAATTGTTAGTAATTATGCTATGCACTAGAGCTCTAGAAATTCCTCCAATAAGACAACAAAAGTGCAGCTATCTGTCTTGGATGCTCATTGGTGCCGTAAAATGCATGAGTTGAAATAAAGAGCCAGTCATTTTAAAATATGAGTTTTTGTTTTATAGGCTTTGTGAGTTGTCTGCCTGAAATTCGTTTTGACCTTAATCCACACGGTGCACTTTGCAAAGGACGCGTTGCTTTTTTGTGGTACTTTCACAACAGCATTCAGAGTACCGGTACCCTTCCTAGATGTATTTGTTTTCCAAAGCGGTGCAGTGTGAGCAGTTGAAGGGCGTTTGAGGTGGAAAAGAAAACGGAGCCGAAAGACCGTCATTTTCTCATTAGAACCCCTTTGTCCTGAGTGTGTTGGTGTCGACCAAGCCCACATGACAGGACGTGAGGAACAGAGGAAAGACCAGACTAAAAGCAGCTGCTCCGTGCCTCATCCATCACAGCCTGGTTATAATGAGTGGCATGTTTTGGAACATCACTTGACGCAAACGAAAAAGTCACATGTGTTCGACTGAGGAATAATCCCACAGACCGTTTAAGTCAAAGACATGAGCTTTTGCTTCGTTTGGGAATTCGCTTTAGTTCTTTTTAAATTGTTCTAAGACCTACTAAAAATAGGCCCTTCAAATACGTTACTTTATCATTTTCTATAGATGGAAACATTTGCAGCTAGGCAAGGTAACTAATACTAAAATGTTTCTGCTCTAGAAAGATAGTTCTTTTTTTTGGAACTGGTCCTGAGATGTTTAATGCATAAATGAATCCCATACTGATCACTGGATTCTAATGTTTAAACATCATATAGTATGTAAAATCTGTTCAGTCTCACATGGCTGGCTGTGTTTGCTGTACATGTGGTATTGTTATGAGTAGATAGAAACAGTCACCAGATTGGTTTCAGTGTTGATTTAATACCAAGCGAATCCAAGCTGTTTTGAAATGCATTTATTTTTTAGTGCTCTCTGGCACCACACAGAGCAGTCGTTGCTTATGTGTTTTTTGGGGGACGTGTCCCCAGATCCCTCAGCGCCCCCCGCCCCGGTCAGCTTGCGGATCACCAACATGACGGTCACTCCAGAGGGAGCGGTGTCAGCCCGGCTGAATTGGAGCCTTCCGGAACAGCCTGACATCCCTGTGCACCACTACAAGGTGTTCTGGAGCCGGACGGCAAGCTTCAAGAGCCCTGTGCCGACCAAGAAGAAGAGGAGGAAGACAGCCAATGGGGTAATGATCTCCCGACGCCCCTGCCAACGCGTTGGCGTGGAGGAAAGCACCCGAGGGCTGGGTGATACCATTTAAAGTAAATGTGTTTCAGACGCACGCCGCAAGCCGCAGCGCTGTAAACACAAATCAGGGCGCTGGAGTGGGGGACGGCAATGGCTGCCATTGCTTTGATTGTGTAAACGGTTAGATGGATTTCTGGGGCAAGTGATGTGCTGCCAAATTATTGTGTAATTACTTTAGGCAAATAAAGCGTTTTAAAATGTTTAGTTGAAATAGTTTGCTGTTCTACCGGGTCTGAAAGAGACTGGTGTTTGAATTGAGTTTGCAGAAATTGGAATTAGATGTTTTAGGGGCACGATAACATTGGTTTTCACAAAATTTCTGTAACCGCACACTTGTTTTGCGGTATTTACCAACACAATTTATTTTAGTGAAGTAAAGGACGTTTTTAAACAGCATTTTATTCATCCTGTTTGAAAGTTTGGTAATGAATATCAACGGAATTGCTTGCTTTGAAAGGTAGTGCAAAATGTAATCATTATTACTGATAATACTGGAAGCTGAAACAAAGTGTTCAGTTATTAAATAATTGTTCATACCTCAGTTAAAATGTATTAATTTTAGAGCTCATTTACATTCATAACTGAAGCAACACCTTATTTCATGTTGGTTTTCCTGGTTATGAAAAGTGGTGTGTGAGGTTGCCAAGCACAGTTGTGAACTACATCAACCTTTCACTCACATCTTACAAGGCAGGTTCATCACCATAGCGACATCCACGGCATACTTTATGAAACACCTGTACACCCAGGTGCTTCAGACTAACGTTCAGGTGTTTTTTTCCCTGGTGTAAGTAGATGGCGCGATCACAGTAGTGTGGATTGCATCTCGTTGCCTGAGGTTTCATGGCACCTTCTACAGTAAACAGGTGTGCGCACGCAGGAGGCCGAAACCCGACCGTGCGGAACACTAACACATCTGACAAGTGGGTTTTCTCACAGGGGCGTGAAAACCGGCAGCCTCCAGGAGAGCCGCGAAACCCACATGTGCTTTCAATAAGGGCTGCTGGTCTGTGCTGAGAGCTAGGGTCTGTCAGCTCCAAGTTTGGCAACCAAAGTCTAATAGCCAAATTGGCGGTGCGAGGACATAGGCTAGCTGATTTGGTGAGGGAGGGGTTCAGGGTTGGTTCTTATTGGTGCACGTTTTCGATGCTTTAGACCCAGAACTATGTGGACCTGGAGGGTCTCCAGGCCAACGGTAGTTATACAGTGGAGGTGCAGAGCATGGTGTACTGGGGACAGCTGCGGCTCAAGAGTTCCAAGTCCTCACTCCAGTTCAGCACGGCCTGGCTCAATGACACAAGTATGTCTCTGCCACGACCCTCATCTACACCAGCAAGTACTTATTTTTCTGATGTTTTTATGGATTTCAAGATGTATAGCGTATGGCGTTTAGGTATTGTTGAACTCCTTGAGGTGTTTTTATGCTGTGAAATCACTCGTACTGTTCCAGATGTTGTGGTGAATGTAGATAAAAGTGAAAACACCATCTTTGATGAACTGTCTTTTGGGACCGGTCACATCTGTTTTGCTACATAATCATCTTGTCCATTTTGCTTTCTTATTGCATACTTCCATTGTTCCAGCATTGAGCTTTTGTCAGTCCGATTTTCATTATGGTTTTGTTGTTCTGTACGTTTTTAATTTCAGCAAAATTGAAAGCTAATATAATGTAACTATTAACTAGAGCAGCATAAACTGACAGTTATGTCTTCAACATGTTTTCTACAATGTCTATAACTTCTTCATACTCCTTAACATTAATCAGTTCATACAGCGTACTGTGTTTAATAATATTGCTTACATCTTGCCTAATTAGCATCAACGATGAATGCAAGCACTCCTTTTTAAACAAACTGAACAACTATCATGCTGTTGACTGTTGCTGTTGTTACCAAAGCAGAACCAATGATGAAACTGAAGAAACCTGAAGTGCCGACAGCTGGTGGTAACCCTGGGAAACGACCTTTGGCCCCTCTGGAGGTGGGCACCCCCTTCTACCAGGACGGGCAGCTGCAGGTCAGAGTCTACTGGAAGAAAACAGCAGGTACGGAGAAGCACCTGTGTCTGCTTGTAAGTCCAGTCCAATCCAGTAGAGTCATGATGCGTTCCAGTCTACTTTTGAACCAAATGTGGCCTTTTTATGCAAGTATGAGCTCTGGGAAACCACTGTTAGTGATAGCATTTATTAAATATACAGTATGCTGATGCATAGATAAAAACATAGATTGTATAACTGTGTTTCTATCCATGTTAAAGCACAGATTCTATGAAGGAATAAGGAGTCGTTATGGGGAGCATATGTCAACGTTTAGTGACAGATGTGTTCAATAGCTCCCTGTGCAGGAAAGCACATTGATGTTAGAGGCAGTCAGGTCGCTTTTATGGAACTTGACATCGTTCTGCGAGGGGGGAAGGGGACGTGGGCGGAGACTCAAAGCGTGGAGTCAATAGCGAAGGTATCCCTGTTTACTATCTATATCAGAGTGGAAATTTTGAAGCTCTGAAAGGCAAGCCCCAAGAGAAGGCTGTCAAATCTCGTTCGGGGCTCTACATTATGTTACTAATATATGTCATTGCCGAAGCCAAGCTCCACATAAGCAACTCAGGAATGCCTGTGCTTTTGGGTAGCCTGGTTTTCGTGATGGAGGAGATTGCCATTGAAACATAGAAAGGCAAATTCTTCTCCGCCCAGAGCAGTTAGCGGAACCAGGGAGGGCTGTGGTGGATGAGTGATCCTGCCCTGCTCAGGCTCTGTGTTTGGGACAGGAATGTTATGAACTGGCACCCTGATCCAGGCTCTCTGACAAAGTACCTCATGTGCTAAGTTCACCTGGGGCGTGATAAATGACCTCCTGTAAATGAGATTTATACTTGCTTTTAAACCCACTGGGCTGATTAATCCCACACGCCTTCATTATGACATATTCTTAAAGTAAACGTTTCTGAGGAGTCAGAGTATATAAGGAAACATACAGCTGCTTCTGTCAGCTAAAAACGGCTCGCTTTTCGTTACAATCACGATTCGCATCTTATATTAACAGCACTGAGTCTGTAATAATTTCACTTTCAAAGGGTGACATTTTGACATTAAATCAAAGTTTCCAGTAGTACTGTTTAACGTCCCATAAGAGTCACAGTCTGTGTAATCATGATGACCCTGTCTGACTCTTTGCATGATGGCTTATTTAAGAAATTTTAGAAATGAACAATGGCTTTCAGCAGCTACATCACCACTATCTGCATCTGATTTATAATTCGAGTGTATTTTCACTGTCTGATCTCGGTGTGTCTTACACGATGTGTAGGTGTGATGTCTGTATTATGATGAATGGATTTAGAGCCAACACATTAATGGAGAACATCCCTGGCTTGAAACTCTTTAGTTCTCATTATTATATTTAGTTCATCATTATAAACGTTCTCTACTTTGTTGGCTCACCTCATTACATCTTGTTTGCTGAGTTTGCGTTCGCTTTCTTTTTTTCATCCCATAATTTTGACTATTTTCTTGCGAGCCGCCGCCTTCTTCCGAGCCCTGGATCCATGTCAGAGCCTTCAAAGGGCTGTTATCTCCCGGCCATAATTCAGGTCACTGCCAGGGGCCTCCATGGAGCACCTTAATTATTAACACGGGAGTAATAATTTCCCGTCTACATGACAGGCAGATGAGTAGCAGGGTCTGAGTGTAATGTAAGAGGATGGGATGTAAGCGGTGCTGATTACCTGTTTGGAGCGCTTCTGTGTGTTCGCTGTGCCTTTTTATTTTTATGTTATTAATCCCTTGTTAGTCCTACAATGGGGAAATTTGTTTTCTGCATTCAACCCACCCCCTGAGGGGAGCAGTGAGCTGCCAGCCACATGCGGCGCCCGGGGAGCTAGCGCTGAGTGTCTTGCTCAACAACACACCTGGCTGGGCTGGGATTTAAAATAGAGACTTCCACATCCCAGCCCGATGTTCTTCCCATTGTGCCACCAGGCCTTTTTACTGCTTTTCCTGTCTGTTTCTTGATACGAGCTTTAAAAAAGGTTCACTTTAACTGGCACTAACACTAGGTCAGCATGGGATAATAGAGCCCATCTGCATGTGACTTTCAGGACAGCAAACAACCCAAGACTGTAATTTTGACACTTCAGAGAACATCAGTGTTATTTAACATTTTTGAAAAATATGATGTGAGAATTAAATGTCCTTTAGAAAGCTGGTACAGTCTGGTAACATCTGAACAGTGTATTGAGTGAGAAAATGCTACAACCAATAAAACTCTGCATCTCTGGGAACAGACCCAGATGTAAGGCGGTACCATGTCCACTGGATGCCAGAGTTCTGCGGCCACAATGAGACCAGTGAACCTGGGAAATCTGTCACTCAGGTATGTACAATGTATTAGTATCCATTTTGTTTTTAAAAAAGAAAAAAAAAACTTTATTCACACGTTCACATATGGTTGCTAGTCCTCATAAGAACAATCTAAAAATTTCACACGTTTCATTTTTCCCATTAATCCACTTAAATTTCCTGTTTAAAGCCAAGAACACAGAGTGGTACCATGTGGTGCATGGCCCACTAAAACATGTTAAATTATACGCTGTTTCTGGAAGGTCCGCGGCCCTCGAGAAGAGGCTCAAGCCTCATTCGAATCCTTGACTGTCATTTGCTTCCAGTCTGATAGCTGCAATTGGGCAATCAACACATTGTTTGGAGTTATTTTCATTGTTGCTAGGGAATCCTTTTCTTTTTTTTCTATATTCCAGAGCAACACATGGTGCTGCCTTCCCGTTGTCTGTGTTTTACTGCCCTGTAAGACAGCCCGCTTAGTTTTAAATGAAGCCCACTTCATCTTGGAGTTCCGTATATTTATACTCTGTAGGCAACGATGTGAAATACCCATAATAAAATCACTGGTTGATTTTTAAGATTAAATTTTTTATTGAGTGAAAAGCCTCTTATTTTCAGAAAATTTCTTGTCTAGCTTTGTGCTCAGTAATTTATGTGGTCCATTGGAACCTGTCTCCAATGCTGCCGATTTGATTTCACGGTTCAGGAGAACTACGTCAACCTCCCTGGGCTGCTGTTCTCTTGCAAGTACAAAGTCATTGTTCACACTGTGATGTCCAAGGGCCGGTCCAAAGTGGAAAGCACCAGCTTCCTAACTCCACCCTGTTCCGTGGTCCAAGGGAAGAGCCACAAAGCCATCCAGTGTGCCGGAGAAGGAGGTGAGCCAGAGACGAAAAGATCCGCTGTCTCGAACATAATTCTTCATATTGCTCCCTACTGTGTGTAGCATGCTAGCAAGGTCTCCGTTTATGCCCCTTTCAGGAGTCGCGCATTCCAAAGTGCTAACCAAGCCGGAGAACCTCACTGCATCCTTCTCCATCAACGAGGGCAATGTGACAGGCAGCTTCTACTGGAGGGTGTCCAAACCCCTCCAACACCAGCCCATCACAGGTCTCCAGGTCACCTGGGCCGAGGTCACCACAGAGAGTCGACAGAACAGTCTGCCCAACAGCATCATCTCCCAGTCCCAGATTCTACCACCCGTACGTTTCCTGCCATGACTTTGACTGCTGCCACATAGCTAACTCCCACTGGTGCTTCTGCATACCAAACAATACGTCATCTGTTATCCCCGAACCAATTAAATGACAGACAGCTGTGCTTCCTCGCCAAGAACATAATGACTGACACAGCATCACAGGAAGGGTGATGTCAGTCAGTGCAGCTTTCCCACCAAAGATCCAACCCTTCATGCAGCATTTCATCTTCTTCCCAAGCGTTGTACTTATCCTGCTTGATGAGTCTGAAAAGCCCTAAACTTTGCATAATCTCATCCATTAACAGAATCCAGGTCTCCTGCAGCACCACCCGCGGAGACAGTTTTCATCTTCGCTTTCCGATGAGATTTTCATGCAAGAGGGGACAAAGATATGTGATTAGGGGGTGATTTTTTTTGTCACGGTGAATTTACTCAGGACAATATCTGTTCTCACCTCCCCTCCTCTGTTACACAAGGGCCCAAATATTCTCTGCAAGGGGGGAATTCTGGATACTTATCATGTTTATAATCCACTAAGCTCCAAGAAAGTGTATTTGAACTATGATAAAACTTTAAAAGGGAAAGTTGAGTCAACATTTCCCATTTGAAGCTGCGGTGTTGGAGGTCTGGGACTAGGCAATACATACCCTAAGGCAAAGAACTGTGTTTTCACGTAGTTAGTGGACAATTAAGGATCAGAATTGTTTGGACATAGATGGTGTGGTGTTAGGTCTATGGGACAAATTTAAAATGTTAAAATTCTTGCTTTATTCACTGTAGCAAGGGTTCAATAGAGTATTACAAATAAACATATATAGATGTTAATGTTGATGTTATGAAATAGCTTTTACATGTTCTTCACTTTGGTGCATTCAGAGATACTTGCAGATGCTTGCAGATTCAGTTTTCCTTTTTGGTTAATGTGAATGACAGCACCTTGTTTCTTTTGCACTTCCTCACAGGACCATAATTTGCTAGTTGTTTCGAACCTTCGACCAGGGACGTACTACAGACTGGAGGTTCAGGTGATAACCACTGGCGGCGAGGGCCCAGCCACCATGAAGACCTTCCAGACACCCTCAGTGCCACCAGCTCTTCAGCACCGTAAGCAAACATGGAGAAAATCCGGATGTCCTCAAAAGTGCTTCGCTGCTGCTAAAATTCCATCTGTCTCGCACTCACATCTAAATGCTTATTTCGCTTGCAAAATTGCACTAATGACTCATTAAAACCATATTTAAGAATGGAAGGACAGGATTTGCATGGCACATTATGTCATTGAAGTGAGATTCAGTGAAATGAATTTTAAACAGCGATGTCCTTCTGTAAAAGCATTGAAAGTGTTCTAACAAGAGAGTGACTTGGTCGTTTCTGGGGTGTTCCTAGGGCCCAGACTCAGGCAGCATCACCCCCACCAGCAGAGGGCACCGGCAGAAAAGCACTGATACACCACTGCACAGGGAGCGAAGCCGAGCAGGAGGAGGATGTGCTTTGCCTGCCACTGCTGGAAAGTGAAGGAGCACGACACAGAACCGAACAGGATCAGAACCGCACCGGGCTCCCCCCTCCACACCAGGGCCACGCTACTGAATCACCCCATCAGGTTTATGTTGGCCCCTGCCTGTGACCACCACCAAC
>JABJVR010003437.1:0-15915 GCA_025773905.1 Chitala chitala | reverse complement strand
TGCCAACCCACCACAGGGCACACACACACACACACACACACACACACACACACACACACACACACACACACACACACCAACCTAACCTGCATGTCTTTGGGAGGAAACCGGAGAACCCAGAGAAAACCCACCAAGCACAGGGAGAACACGCAAACTCTACACACGCAGATCCAGGGTGGGAATCGAGCCCCAGGGCTGGAGGTGCGAGGCAACAGTGCTAACCACCACGCCACTGTGCCGCCCCTTTAAATAACATTTATTTTTAAATGTTCTGTCTTAGTTAAAACACGTTTTGCCTTCGTTGTTAGGAAGTTCTCATTAGCAGAATACATCCATCATTACTAAACCTTATTAGCAGTGTGGTATTTTATGTTAGCTAACAAAGGCTGAAAGATACCAAAAAGACCCAAAGAGTAAACAAATTAGATTTTAAAAGTTTAGCAAATGCAATATTTTGACCTAGAAACAAAACATACAGCAACATTGTGACTCTCAAAACAGAACAAACAAAATATTATATATTTAAGTACCCAAATTGGAATAGTCTTCTAGATCCCTTATAGAAAGAGCCTTAGGTGGTTACAGATAACAGATTGAAGCTGTGTGTTTTGCTAGTAAATGCATTAAGTTTGAGTAAAGTGGATATGTAGTGTCCATACTCACATATATTACACATTTACATTTATCTTTTACAGAAAATCAGTGATGTTACCAAAAGTGCAGAACATGTACTTGTAATGTTTGTTTAAAAATGAAGAGATATCACAGAGATTCAGCCATATGAATATGACCAATCTGACCAGCTGTGCTCAAAGTGCAGTGTGTACTACAAACAACTAAACACGTTTTGCTTTGTTTACTTTATTTAATTGATCATAATATGATCATAGTAATATGCAATTTTCATTAAACGTTTGTTGTAATGCAATGAGTTCAAGAATTTTCTGTCATTTATACCTTTTGCATTCTATCATTGTGTTTGAAAGAAAGACAATCTGCTGTGGTTTGGCAACCCACATAAATGAACAGTCATCGATAGATGAACATCTATTGCCTCTTCCTTTTTTATTTATATAGGCTACCCTCTGACTCTCAAAACAGAACAAACTGAATGTCTCAGTGCAGGAATTAAAATGCCAAAGGTCAGAGGCAAGATCTGTGCTATTAAAAATCTTTTGCAGTTTTGCAGAAGCGTCACTGTAAGAAGCAGATAGCTCTAAATGAATCTTTGACATGACTATGACTGCTATCAGAAGGAACTTACAAGAGTCCCTTTATGAAAATTGCAGAGCAATGATGCATACAACATTGTAGAGGTATACACAGACAGCAATGTACACAGTAATGCTTGAGCAAACAGGCTAAGCAAAATTGTGTTAAAATTAGTTCTTTTTATCTCCTCTGTCCAGATTGTTTAATCTTGGGCCAGTCACCGCACATTCATTTAATAGGGTGCTCACTAAATTGCTTTCTTTCAAAAAGCTTAACACATCATATGTATATTATGTTTTTAATTTTGGTCTCCTTAATTTCTGTTGCAAATATAGTGTTTCAGGTTACTGTCTCTTCATAACCATGACAATTCACCAGTTAGGGTATGTGATACAGTATGGGTCTGTATCACACTCTCTGCCCTGAGCGTGAGAACGTTGTATCTTCTCATCCTTGTGTTGGTTGTTTTGAGAGCTCTAATTTCCACCCACACCCCTCAGACATGCTGGGTTACAGATTCTAATCTGCCATTGCTGTGTATGTTTTGGTGTATGTCTTGTGTACCCTCTGCCCTGCTCTCTGCCCTACAGTGCCTGCAATACATTACAAGTCCCTGGCAGCCCTGTCCAGGATACACAGCTAGAACATGAATGAATGATTACTCCATTAACCCCATGTTGTACATTATGACTCAATCATAACCGTGAGCTATCTGAACATGTACAATCCACAAAAGGGACCTCTTCTTACTTTTCATCCATGCATTCGCTTTTGTCATTCTTTGTCGTTCTGAGATTTACTACAAAGAAATCATGTACTTCATGTTCCATTTGTTTCCAGACTTAAACGACATACAATATTCTGTCATCACCAACTAGTAGGAATACAGAAATGTTCCAGCTGAAAAAATAAGCTATGTACTAAATATACACTTTACAACATTAATGTTATTGAATACCGTTGAGAATTTGGCCATGGTTCATAGCTGACAGGATATGCGTGAAATGTTACGCACTTTCTTACAAAGGAAAACTGCCGATGTGGCAAATGTCCGAGGTGTTGCAATGTCATATAGACCACACTGACATGCGTAACATGCTGCCATTTTTAAAACGTCCTTAAACACAACGCGGACATCAATTGGTCAGGCAGATATTCCTGAAAATGTTATTTCAGCTGCCAAAAATATGTTGCCATGTGCCTGTGACATGTCCCGCGTGCGTGTGTGTGCGTGTGTGCGTGCGTGCGTGCGCGCGTGTGTGTGTGTGTGTGTGTGTGTGTGTGTGCACGTGCATTTTTGCAACAGACACGGTTACATTCACATGATGCTGAAAAACACAAGATCCTTCACGTACAAGCTTCTAACAGTCATAAACTTCCTGGAAGAACATGCTCAAATACTTGGATATTCATCTACCCCCCCAGAAAGAGTCACTGAAAAAGCATTGAATTGCTCGTCCAATGCAGTGTCTATGCAGCATTTACTGTAGATAATGTACCACTGGGAAAAAAAAAACTGTTTTTACTCTCAAAATAACTCAAAGGGACAAAGACAAGTTATTTCCATGGTATTTTTTCTGCATATTGATCTCTGTTATCACTTATAATACTGGAAATGTGTTTTACAGTATGTGTTGCTTTCTGTTTTGTTGTATTTTAAGTAAATGTCAGGAAATCTAACTGCTGTTATTTAGGTGGAAATGGTTTTTGAGACCAAAAATAGATGAAAATTGCAGAAGGTGATGCGCATGGTGGTGTGTGAGGACACACAAAGTAAAGATGCTACTCAGTGGTTACAGATGTGCATCTCAGTCTGGCCCAAGGCAGAATTCTGGTTTTCTTCCACAGTCCAATGATTTGTTTTTACTGTTCATTAATGTGATCTTCCACCGTTAGAGGTCATGGACACTGTTCCCCTAGAAGTAGCTCTTTTTTACAGAGGAAAGTGCGTGGATTAACCCCCACGTTAAGTTCCCAGCTGTTTGACTAGACAAAGCACTTTTGTGTTTGCAGTAATTGTAATATTCTACCTATTAAAGGATTCCTTACTGCTTACAGAGGTGGAATAGGCTTCCAGCTTAAACATTGTAGTCCTGCAAAAACACTTCAGAGCAGGTAAATACCTTGTTAAGGTATGTAGAAATTGTCCAGATAACACAATGTATTATTATGAAACCATAAGAACACGTCAACAGTAAAATATTTGTGTTTTCTGGAAATGTATATTTTGAGTTTCCCCTAAACGCTACAGAATCTGAAGGAGCATTAGTACGTGGGAAACGTTTTCTTTTAGATATAAAAGCTCTGTATGTGACAAATAGCTGAGAATGTCACAAAAGTAGGCTTGCAGTTCTGCTTCGTAATGGGTTCGGCACGCAGTCGCGCTTTCTGGGAAAGAGGACGATCTTATCGGTTTGATGTCAACCACAGCACTCAGCAAACAATATAACAGGTTCCAATATAGCACACATCTCAAAAAAGGCTTACTCCGCTTCCCGTGTACTTCAACATATGTACTGCAATACATTTAAGGCAATGGTTCCAAAACACCACAGTCACTGCAAGTACAAGTTTTGTTTAAAGTTTGTATTTAAAATGTTAACTCATGATGACTCAGAAAAACAACCTGAATCCTCTAGATAAGAACACACAGCAATCATGAAATTGTGTGGCTGGCACAGATACGTCATGTGGTCATAAACAGGGCCCTCTTTCTAAAAATATACCACAGGTATACACACATACGGCTGCACAGGGCTGCATGAAGTCATGCGCCAATGAAAGCAGGGAGGAAATGTATGTGAAAAGAGCAATGCTTTCTGCCTCAGCTCAAGCAGAGGATGCAAAACTTAGGGGTGCACTTGTAAATCAAATGGAAGACGAAACTGAGAAATTGCAGGGACAAAACGTGACTGGTAGCCATGAATACTGCATCCTGTTTGTAAGCCTGCCTTTGACAAGATGACAGAGATGTATGCGCAGTTCTCACTGCATTATATTGCATGTGTACATGCTGTAAATGAGAGCTTCCTGAACTTGCATCAACACATGAGTTTGCAACACATTGCAGTTCCGCTGTAACTTGTATGTTAGCTCAGCAAGGGACATCTGATAGTTGACATTCTTGTAAACTGTCACCCATTTTTACAGCTGCTTTGCAATTTTCTCAGCAGTGACATTTTTCTTTTTTTTCATTACAGCTTGCTGATCCTACTGATCGGGTGGACTTGCATAGAGTAATAAACACTGTACACAGCTGAGAAATGTTGACAATTACTGTGCTGGGATTCTTCCCTAGAAACGTTTGTGCATATCTTTGCAGCAAAAGGATGAACACAGGTCAATTTAAATAGTGGGTTTTAGAGCCCTCTTGTGGAAATATATAATTGCTACATTTATGTGTCAAAACATGTCACTGTACAATTTCTAATAGTTCATCCATCCATCCATCCATCCATCTATCCATTCTCTATACCGCTTATCCAGTTCAGGGTCATGGGAAGCCTAGAGCCCATCCTAGTAGGCACAGAGCACAAGGCACCAACCCACTACAGCTAATAGTTTATAATAATCTTATTTGAAAATTAAACATGTGCTTTTTTGTTACTGAATGTTCAGTGTGGATTCCTTAGGCATATCGGAAACCAAATTATTCCGATTTAAGACACAAGAGAAGCCTGATCTATTCGATTTTATTTTAGTAAATCTGCAGCCCTATGATCTTTAAGGCAAAGTCCTTTATTGCTTCAGTACACTTTTATTAAATGTTAATCATATATCTCTGTGTTGGGGATTAAATTACAGATAATACTTTTGATTTTTGTACTTTGCATAGTTTAATCTGGTCAAGTAAGGTTTTAAGATTAACCACATAAGAGGATCTGATACGATCCATATATCCTTTTTAGGATAGGAAGTTGGATAAATCCTGACATATTTTAACCCCTCAACATAATCCCTCAAAGCAAATTAATAACTCATTCCTATTTGGTCTCAACATGCATGAATGCAAACATTTAGTTTTAAATTTACAGCAACAAAAAGGTATGTCCCAGACACCTATGTGGAAACATACTGCTCTCAAAGGAACAGTGCATAGATTTCTAAAAGTACAACTACAACGCTGATCCTCACATACAGTTGTGCAATATATTGTAATGTTGGTGCACCCGTCCCCAGTCACACTTGCTGCTGAGGGTATTTTCATACTTACAACAGCAGCAGAGTGTAAATAGCCCTATCGTACTTCCCCGCTGTGTACTAGTTTGCGCTGGCCCCGCTCTGTCATTTTACGTGGCCTACCATTTCATGGCTGAGTTACTGTTGTTCCCAGTTGCTTCCACTTTGTTATAATACCACTAACAGCTGACCATGAAATATTTAGTAGTGAGGAAATTTCATGGATGGACTTATTGCACAGGTGGCAACCTATCACGGTACCACACTGGAATTCACTGAGCTCCTGAGAGCGACCCATTCTTTCACAAATGTTTGCAGACACAGTCTGCATGCCTAGGTGATTGATTTTATACACCTGTGGGCATGGAGGCGACTGGAACACTTGAATCCAATGATTTGGAGGGGTGTCCCAATGCTTTTGGCAATATAGTGTATGTCTTTCTTTTTAGTTGAGAAAATAACCACAGATCATTAAAGAAAATGATGCTTTGGGACATATCTGCAATTTTGCAGACATGCAGCTAAATGATGCAGATCAGTTTTATTACATGGAAGTAACACGGTGAACTCTATTTACAAAAGCTGTCATGTGCAATTCTGCCACTGTTTGTTTTTGCTAACCCATGTCTCAACCTTCCCCTACTCTCCCCCTCTCTTGCTGACTGGGTTAGCGGTATGCTAATGTGTACATTGCCGCCAACTGCTCTTTTAAGGGCAAGCAATAAAAGAGTGTTGGTTACCACAGTGCAACTCCTGGGTGTCAATATGTCTGGGCCTAGCAGACGCCACAATATATATTTAGGGCTTTCACTTACATTACAGCAAAATCTAAGATTGCAGGTGAATATTATAAATGTGTGCATATTTTATTTGAGGCTTTACAGCAGTTGCACAATATAACTTACAGTCAACACTAACATCGCATTCCAGAGGAACCAGCTGTGATTTATGTATGTGTTTTGAAACACATCCCATTTAAATCCCATTGGTTTTTTGGCCTGTCTGTCTCCTTGAGTTTTGTGTACTCAGTTTAATTCAAAACTGAGTACACAAAACTTTATGCAGAAGGGTGACTGTTACAGTGTAATTAAACGGACAATCAGATTCATCACAAGGGAACGCAGATTTGTGAAGATTACTTTTATTCCCTTTGTTCATTTGACAACAAAAGTCATACGTCTATCACGCAGGTTTAAAACTGTGGTATAGCTAATACATTAACCTCTATTTCCCAGACATGCCACGATATCTCTTTGCTTTTCCTGGTCAGCACACGAATGTTGGGGTCTGGCTAGATATACTCTGTTTGGCCTGGTGATGGACAACTTGGCTATGGGTGTGTTTGATGGGGGATCACTGTGCTTACTGCCAAGAGTACAACGTATGCACGATGGATTTACGCAGCTCAGCGTATTTCTCCGAATCACCCCTCATCACACTGTTGATCCAGGGCACGTATTCGGACAGCTTCACGAAAACAGCATGGCCGTCCCCTTTGCAGCTCTTGTCAAATGACAGGATTCCCACAGCATAAACCTTGTTGGCGGCGCTGTCGTGCACGACGAAAGCTCCTCCGGAGTCCCCAAAACAGACGTTCTCCTGGTGGGAGATGCTGGTGGTACAGAACACCTTCCTATCCACATTGGGACTGTTCTCTCGCTTGCTCATCTCCTCCTTGCAGGCCTCCTTGTTTGCCACGGAAACAACAAGGAATTTCAGCAGCTCAGAGAAGGTGAAGTGAATGTTCCAGCCCCAGCCAGCCACAATGCCACGCATGCCCTCGACCTCCTCAAGGTCCTGGCTTCTGTCAGGAAGGGGGATGGGCATCACGGTCTCGCTGAAGGTCACCGGCTCTTTGAGTTTGATCAGGGCCAGGTCATTATCCCAGTCATTGGTCTTTCGGAAGTCTGGATGCAAGACCACCTGTGGGGGGTGGATGTAGAATTTTCTCAGATACCACATCCACTGGGGACATCATCTCACTGGAGTTAGTTAACTGGGTCAAACAGAGTTTAGCAGTATGCTGTGAGTCTACCTCTTCTTAGCAGTTAGCATATTAGTATGATAGTGAATATTATTATGAAAAAATTATCATCAATGGGATGAAGCTTTATTACCCTGGCCAAGGCAATTTGCAAAAAAATTCAGTATTGTTTTCTTTATTAAAGCCCAATACAGTAAACTTTTCTATCCTTCTGTTCTTTACTTTGCTGAATCTGATGAAAAAAACAATGCAGTATGTTTTTTATTTAGTAAATTTATACACTAGCAATGTGATTAAACAGGTTTTGGGCTTTAAGAGATCCTAGTGACATACTTCTGAACATGGTTGACTTTATGAAATTGTTTTCAGATTGTAACATTAGTAGTTCGTACCATTGTAGACATTATAATTTGTATGTACTGTAGCCGCTTCTAAAAATTCACACTGTATGCAAAATATGATGCAATCTGTAGGTGGATTTGTAGTTTACCTTCTCCACCTCAGCCTCGTTGGAGGAATTGGCCCTTTTGCGGTCTTTGATGCCCAGGTACACTTTAGGCATGGAGTGCTTCTTATAACTTTCATGGGACACGTAATGGGGTGGCCGACTCTTATTGACAAAGAGGTTCCTGGCTGCCGTCAGGACCCACTGTTCTGAGATCAGCGCTCCGCCTGCATAGCCCCCATCAAACACGGTGTCTCCCAGGTAAACCATGACCTGCCAGGGAATTATGGGTGCTAGGTTCCCACCCACCATGCGTCTGGACCGGTGGCCTGCAGCGACCAAGAACAGCGTCACTGTGCGATTAGCGTGACCATCCGAGTCGATTGTGTTCTCGGCCGTCTGAGGCCACAGGGAGCCAATACGGGCCCATTTCTCATGTGGCCTCCACAAGTGCCTGACGTTAAATCCATCATGTACCTGAAAATGCTGTTCCTTTACATCTTTAAAAAATTGTGATCACCATCTGATTTCAGATCTGAAGTCTCAAAAGACTCACACACACATTTTTGAAGATATTAAGCATACTACGTTTGTCTAGTTTTTTTTTTTTTATTGAATCTGTATGTGGTTATATATATGTATATACATTTTGTTTATGAGTGTGTGTGTGTTTGTCTGTGGTGGGTTGTCGCCCCGCCCAGGGTGTCCCCTGCCCTGCGCCCTATGTGCTCTGGGATGGGCTCCAGGCTTCCCCGCGACCCTCACCAGGAATAAGAGGTTAAGATAATGGATGGATGGATGGATGTGTGTGTTTGTGCGTGCGTGCGTGCGTGCATGCATGCATGTGCGTGTGTGTGAGACTCTTTTACATTGCATGCATTCACTTGGCTTCAGCAGCAGCATCTGTTCTTACCTGTAAGATGGGATGCCTCTGCATCCACAGCTAGGATGGTGCCCAGTAGGAGGAAAAGTGCTGCCAAGGATCTTGGGAAGGTGAAGCCAGGGGTTAGTAACTACATCTAACACAACTAAAACTGTACAGGACCTACTGCTAATGCACACAGATTAGTGAGTACAGCTGTACAGGACCTATGGTTGATACACATGTGAATTCTTTCCTGACAGAGTTATAACACACACACACACATTCATTGTAAATCTTCCATTGAAAAACTGGAAAGCAGTACACTGTTTGGTATGTTACAAAAAAATAGTTTTTAAAATTTTATATAAAATATTTCAAGTAGTTGTCACCTAATATTTGATGCATGTAAAATTAACGTACTTCAGTCTTACAAAAATTGTAAGGTAGTAGACAGTACTACTATTGTAGCATGATTTGATCTTTTACTTTAGCAGTTTTTCTCAGCTCAAACACACTAAAAAGTGAGTGACAAAGCAGCCAGTACCTCATAGCGGTGATGGTTTGTGTCACTGCTGTCAGTGGAAGCTGACTTGTCAGTGACTGCAGAGCTGACTTTTATTCCCCCTTGGTGTTGCCTTCTCTGAGCCAAGAGGTTTACTGGAACATTTCACCTGTGTTGCAATAACAGGACCAAAAGTTCAGGCATTTCTCCATTAGAGAAATTCCTTCTTGATTTTCACTCCATAGGCAGTCCGTTGGGAGTCAGCTTCATGGGTTTCTCAAACAAGATTTCAGAAATTTGTACTTTGAGACTTTGTACACATTATCTTGTTCACGTTTTTTGCTGTTTACTTCCATGAATGTGCTTTTGGCTTGACTGGAAGTGTTCTGTGTAAATACCTGAATCAGGAAATTACTTGTTTTATGGTAAATATGTCATTCTGCTTTGTTCACTGAGGGACACTCTATTCTGAAGGGTCAATAACACAGAACATACCACAATGCACCTCAAGTGATTCACAGGCACATTGTACCTGCGTCACCATCATCATCATCATCTTCTTCTTCTTCTTCTTCTTCATCGTCTTCATCATCATTATCACATGAAAGTCCTGTCCAGCACTGTAATCTATATGTGTTACAAATGAATTTTATGGTTCACTATTTTATACTGACCTTAACATTTCCAAAACTAAAACTCTTGGGCACAGCTGAGATTAACTTGTGTGTGTTGTTTGCTGTTTTTTTTTTTTACGCCGTTTTCACTATAGCCACAGTGCTACACGTCAGAACTACATTAGTTTGCATTTCTGGGTTGTATTCCAACAGTCAGAAACACTTGTCCAGACCCATGGCTTACAGAGGGGACATCAGTATGACATGACAGGTGGCAGGTGTGCTGTAACAGGTAATAATGTATGGTCTACAGCAAGCTGGTTTTGGTACATCTGCTGCCTGTGCTATGCCACTGTTCCATCTTCAGTTCTCCATATACTGTTAAAATCCTGATAAATGTAGATATTTTATCTTTCTTGAATGATGTTTACAGTGGTTTTTATTTCTTGCTGTTTTTCAATTATTCAAATTAATTATAAAATGTTATTGATTGTCCAGTTAAATTAAGACTTGTGTTTCACCTGTAACCAGAACTGTGCTATTATCTTTCCACTGAGGTGTACAAAGTCTGCACCTTTTAATATGAATTAGTGTAACATACGCATCAGAATTCTGCACCAACCTGAACACATGGATTTAGTTACATGTTTAATAATGTGTGGGAATATGTGATTATGTCATGTGAGTTTGTATTCATGTTTACAACCACCTGACCCTTCAGTGAATGCAGTAAGGCTTCAATGCAAAAATCAGTGGAAAACTGCAGTCTGAAACAGACATAATTGATTAATTCATTAAATGTTTATAACATTTCCAGATTTTATTCACAAGGATATACAGTACAGTTAGTCCTATTTCAATGTAAAACATTTATTTTTATTTGTTTTTTCAATTTTCAGTAATTTCGTTGGGAAAAGTATTTGATAGAAACTCTTTGAAGTTTGGAGTCTGAGTTTCTTATAGTCCACAAAAGGTCAGATGTTTGCACAATCATGTGTGTTCCAGCCGATGTTTGTTTAATGTTAATAAACGGAGATAAACGCTTCCATCCAAATTGAGCAAAAGAACAAGTTAGCCAGCGAATTACTCAATTCTGGTAGAAAAGTAATTAGAAAGTGCTGCTTAGTCAGCACAAAGTTCTCAAAATCTCAAAATCATAAAATGCAAATATTGTGTTTCTCTTTTTGTGGTTAAATTGATGTACTGTATTGTAAAAATTACCAATTTGTTCCTGCAATGTGTGTGGCAGCAATTTCTGCAATGCTTTATTTATTTATTTATTTATTTATTCTTTTTAGTGACTCAGCGAAAGCTGTCCTAAAAGCCAACAGGTTTGTTGGCACAATTTCAATATTTAAAGGCAGGTTAGGAAGGAGCAAACCTAGAAAACCTTCCTTTTAAGGTTATTATTATTATTATTATTTATTTACATTTATTCTTTAATGTTTTTATTTTTTTGTTTTTGTTTGTTTTATTGTCTGTGCAATTCCTTATGATCAACAGAATGTCTGCCCTGTACATTTGACTCTGTAATATTTATTTTAAAACCTCACATTTTAAACATCCATCCATCCATCCACCTATCCATCCATCCATAATTCCACTGCTTACCCTCTGCAGGGTTTTGGGTGGTCTGGAGCCTATCCCAGGCAGCCTCCAGCATAAGACAGACTAGGACAAGGTATGTAGATGTATGAGGTAATTGACAAGGAATGCCCCCTAGTGGCCAGTCATTACTGTTTAGGGACATCATTCACTCAAGTACTTCTAGGATGCATGTCTTTTTATATGAGAAGAGAGACATAGGAACATGTCCCCAAATACCTGCAAGGGAGTGAAATGTCCCTCCAAATCACCATGAATCCTGATTAATAACACAATTAACTGGGTATATTATCTACTGCTGTCTGATTCAGTATCAGTTTTGTAGTATCTACGTAAAGCTGTACATTATTTATGTATGAGATGGAATTCATTTATTTATCAGGCAGGATTAACGTTTTCTCTGATGAACATGGAAGAAAATAATCCAGAGTGAGCTGGATTTACCACATTTGTGGAAGCAGCAATTTTGATAAAGCCGCACCCTGTGGTTTACTGCACCAAACAGAGCATGCGGTTTACTGCACCAAACAGAGCATGCGATTTACTGCACCAAACAGAGCATGCGATTTACTGCACCAAACAGAGCATGTGGTTTACTGCACTAAACAGAGCATGCTATGCAATGTCAAGCATCAAAGTACCTCAACAAAGTCTTCATAAAAAATAATAATAAAGAATTAGGCTAAAAACCCTCAAACGGAGATTTGCGACATTTAGCTTGGTGAGGATTGAGTCTGTGAAAGTTTTCTCAAATCCAGCACTTCAAACTGAGCATGCAACTCAAAACATGAATATAAAGATGAGGGAGCCAGGGCGCCGTCCAGTTCAGCTCTAACGCCCGGTGCTGAACACGGACAGGTTCGCACAGACCGTTATGTCAGAGCCTGGGCATAAAGAGGAGTGCTTGCATGAGTAAGCCAGATCAGTTCGTAGTCGTGACAAAATGCCTAGTTCAACATTAGGCTTTTTAGATACAACTGTAAGAGAATGTGTGTTTTAACCCTGTTCTAAATTATATAGACAAACAAGCTCAGTGAAGTGTATGGTCAGGTGTTTAACCAGGCTGACATGGTAGCTCAAAGTGGTTGTGATGCTTCCCACCTGTGGAAACATGGGTTTGATTGAATCCCTTGACAATGCCTTTGTGGATTTTTTCGATACTTCCTGAACGTGCTTTTGGTCTCCCTCCCTACGTCCAAACATATGTGATGAAGATGAGTGTTGGAATGACGCCCAGGTAAGATCACACTCTGCCTTGTTGCATGGATAGCCTGCAAGGCTGCTGTAATCCTGAATTAGATATACGCTTTTTAAAAATCTGTCTTACTTAGCATGGTGGTCAGATTTATATGGAACTACACGGTAACGTCCCAGGAGTGACTGTGATTGCAAAGGTAACTGTCACCATTGTTGGCAGTTATGACTATGAACAATCATTGGTACATTGAAGGAGATTCAAGATATGAATCTTTCCTGTGTGGGGGGTGGGGGGATGCTTAAAATCTTCTTGAGAGAAGGGACAGCAATGTCAGACAACAGGCAGAAATGTCATAATGGTACCAAAGGGACATACAGAAGATTATTGTACAAAGGACATGTTCAACAGACTGTCCAAAATCTCAGTCAAAGGGTAACAGGGTCAACAACCAGGAAGACAGATGCAGCAAAAAAATAAAAAAATAATGGTTAGGAAAGGGAAAACGCAAAGGTTCAATAATCCAGCAGCCGTAATCAAAAACTCACATGCCAAAAAAAAACAAAATCTGTTCACCACAAGACACCACATGCTTGAAGTACCTTTAAAACTCAATGCCTCACAGAGTGTGAATGCATGTTGGCGATTTATACAGGTGTGTGGTGCAAGGAACCAAAGTGAAACAGGTGATTCCAATGGTATTAATATTCTGGTGAACGCAATCATCCAGGTGTGGTTAGTTTGGGGTGTGCTAAGAGCAAAACATGAATTTGGCAAGTTGGTGAGTGTTACAGTAGAAAGACTTAGGGGTCACTGTGACCAGAGACATTAATGCAAGGAACCAAGAAATTTTTAAAAAGCTGGCAATGGAAAATCTGCCCTTGTCTTTGCATATTCGTGGTAAATGAGTTTCGACTTTCATACTGTTACTACACTGCTCTTAACACACTTCAAGCAAAGTCTTCTTGCAATATTCTTAAGTTTTTTTCATTCGGATACATGTGGTAATTGTTTAAGTACAATCAATAATATTCCTGTGGACAGTTATTGTAGTAGCAACAACAAGAATGAATATAAATGAGTGTACAAAAAGAATGAACGTACTTTACTCTGCACTTACCTTTAATAATGAGTAAGAACACACGGGCAGGATGCTGTTCAATCAGGAAGCGGGAAAGGAAACAGAGGCTGCGGCAGTGAAAAGGTCAACCCTGCGGTTACATAACAGCCGACAATATTTCCAGCGTTCGGATATACTGGAACAGGTATAGAACAACAAACAGGGAGTACAAATGGTCTTTATTATTTCATTCCTGAGTGCTTTCGCTTCAACAAAACAAGCCTTTGTCCACAAATTTATAATAACAAAAAATGCGTTCAAGTCTGTGAAAGACTAGATCGCAAAATAGTGGCCCTGCATTTCTGAAATAGCGATTGCCATTACCGTTGCATCATTGTTGTCTGGTACATGAACAAAAATAATTTTCTCAAATGCTGTGAAGTAGAGCAATGAGGTGTTGTTCCGTCCTGGGGAACCATCTGTATTTTTTTTTTACAACATTCAGGACGTATGCGTTATTACAAAAAAAATACCATCTTCGGTTTCTGGGCAGGTCTGATTTTGCATTAGGAGTTTATGCTCCTTCCTCTTCCTTCAAGGAGGTACTTATGCAAAGACTTCATAAATGAAACACTGAAGTCACCAAAATGGTTGCGTCTTTGTTATTGTTTTTTGTAATCAAAGCAATGGTTTCTTTTTTCAGCATAATATTTAACACATGCGCTTTGACTCACAAACATTACTTTTTCTGATGCAATGAGAGCAAGCTGCAGTGTAAAAAAGTGTCGCCGTGACGATGCAACGTGATTCTGCAAGTGGCAAAGTACGAGAACGTCTACAGCTGTGTCAGCAGCCTCCTATTCTCCCAGGTAATGGTAAAAGACAACAGCACAAATAGGTGGAGGTCACTAAGGCAGCAGGTGGGCAAAGATTCTTAACACACACCTTCCAGCTATCCACTCTATTTTACGCGTGTTAAGTATGTAAGTGGGCCACTTCTGTGTCTGTTAATGACAGCTGAACACCATGGAGAAGCTGGGTAGCGTGCTGGTCCAAACATCGTGCTTTGAGTCCACTGTCTTCGTCACTTTGCCCAGGAATAATGTTTGTCGTGAATCAGTAGTATGAATTCTGAGAGAGCCTTATGTATCCGTCCTGTGCAGGACTTGTCAGAGCTCACAAATGGGACTTGATGGCTTAGGTAGCATAAGGATGTTTCTCTGCACGTGATTTTGGGGTTTTGGTGTTTTGAGGGCTAAAATGTGAAATTCTGCAACAGTTCTTAGTAAACGACTCTCAGCACACAACACGAGCATCCTCCTGTCCAGCACGTTTTATATGATGTTGGGTTGTACATGTAAGCTGTGAATGACTGACAGCTCCTTGTGAAGTATTTCATAACGAATTTCAAGCAGTGCTTTTCCCCCACTGTATTGCATTCCTGTACCTGCCTTTCAAACCCACAACCCTGCCCTGTCCTTCTCTAAACCTCTCATTTGTTCCTTTTGTAGTTTTTGTGATGGACAGATTTTTCCGGACTTCTGACCTTTTTGCCTGTTTCTGAAATGTCTGATCTTTTGGATTGTGGACTTGGTTTTGTTTTTTTTTTGTGCGACAATACTTTAATGAAGCTTTTCAATCTGTGTTTGGGTTTGTCCTCCTGGCAATGGTGTACCTGGTATTAGGCTCCCAATGCACTCTTGGGCCTGAGTCTATAACAAGAGGGTCAGGCGATGGCGCATGTGAATCCATGACATTATCATCAAGGCCAGGAGTCAGTGTCCCCATGGTGGCGCTGCTGGGGGGGTGGGTCAGGTGCTGTGTGACTGCACCTGCTTGGGAACGACAGACAGAGGCTCAGGTGTGTGACACGGTTCACTGATTGTTTTGATCATTTCCTTGTTGACACACATCAGCGTTACATCTATGGAAAGTGGCACTGAGAATGGAGGATGCACAGTGGGTGGGGGATGGGAGGGGTGGTTATTATTTTGAATGTATCTTACTCAGCAGAGCTTGTGAGAAACATCCAGTTTTTTCACAGATGAACAATGGAGCCGATGCTGACGTCGATCAGTTGAAACAGCGTAAATGATTAGAAAATACACACAGGAAAAAGCAGAATGGAACACACATAGAAAAGACACGCAGACAGCGTTAGACACTGGTGTAACATCTGACATATCACAGGGGAGGCTGTTTGGGGGGGGGGTAAGAGAGTGAGCTAGAATGAGCATGAAGGGGGGGGGCGGTT
>JABJVR010003436.1:0-15916 GCA_025773905.1 Chitala chitala | reverse complement strand
ATATATGGCTGGCTGAGCGGCAGTGTACTTTGCGTGCTCCACCCACAGCTCACCTCCACCTCCTTGCTTCTCTTTGCTCTCTTACAGACAGACCAGGCACGATTGGCCTCTGTGCTAGAAGAGACTTTCAGCAAGTTCTACAGCCGCAGTGTCTTCATAGCATTTCTCTAAGACTCTACAGTGCTGGGGTGCCCCCCCTTCCATATATAACTGTGTATATACATATATATATATATATATATATATATATACACACAATACAATATAGCATTTGATTCTGATCTATAAGAATTTTTAAATTTATAAATTTTACAGTTAATGAGACTTTAAAGTTTAGATATACAAGAACGTGATCACGTTTCACGTTTTAACACAGCCTAACTTTGCAGCTGGAAGTAGATACCAGGTAAACACAGGCAGTGGCTGCTGTAAAACCCATTTTTATCATGGTGTTTGCATTGAATGACCTTTGTTTCCAGCGCCGCGGCGCCCTTCCGTGCGCAGGTGAGAGCTGCGTCATCAGGGACACGGGTGCTGCTGGAGAACGGGAGGCGGCCGCACACGGCGCGCTTCCTACCGTCTGGGGTACAGTGTGGCGATCGGACGAAAATGTGTGCGTTTGGTGAGTGTGTTCGCTTCGAAGCGTTGCAACGTGTTTGCTGAAATGCGTCGTTTGTTAATACATCCCTTTTGCATGCGTTTCCTAAAGGCATACCAGACGCCATTTATTTATTAATTAAGCGGGTGACTAGTCACCATCTTTTGATGAAGTAGCCGAATGAAAACAAAACTGTGTTAGACACACGCGTCAGTAGTCAGGTAAAACCAAAGGCGGTGTCTAGCTTTGTTTTCGTATGGCGTAAGTGAATCTACTGAATCTTTCAATTGGACTGAGAAGGTAGGACTTTGAGCTTCATAAAACCTTTATGAAAGTCGGTGTACAAATATAAGTCTTATTAGTTAGTAATAGTAGTAGTAGTAATACTTTATATATTCCATCTGCGAGCTTCATAAACACAATGTAAAGTATAAAAGTCGGAGCAAGGCGACCGCAGGCTTTGTATATCTTGTTCATTATGATAAATCGCTACTTTTGTCTCGGTAAAGCACAACGCCAAGATCAATGTGTCTACAAAGGGATTACAAATTACATTTTAACCAACCGTTTCTTTACAGACAAACAAAAGGGGCCACGTCGGCTGATGAGAAAAGGGATAACGTTAATATTCGTAGGACACATAAACTTCATCCTGGGGGCGATTGTGCACGGTACTGTTCTGCGGCACATTTCCAAACCCAAGGGCCAAGTCACAAATCAGTACTCAGCAGCAAACGTCATCTCTGTGACCTCCGGAATGCTGGTAAACAGTTGCATAGATTAAATTTAAATTAGCGGTTAATCACCCTTATACAGGCTTCTTGCACTTGATGAGAGACAATACAGTATCGCAGCCATGGTGCCATAGTATTTGTACACGTTACAGCTTCTACATTTACACAGTTTTTAATTTCCAGAGTATCTCAACTGGCATTATTGCAATTCTGGTGTCGAGAAATCTTCTAAATAAAAAACTGGTGAGACTTTCACTTTTTTAAAAAAATTTTACTTCAAGATGATTGTTTGTTTGTAGACCATACCAAAATGTGTATGCATGAAACAGTTGATGAATGTCACACTTCCTGACGGTTTTAATTCTCACCTGGCCGTTCACATCTGGCTTTCATCACTTGTTAGCGAATGTCACACAAGTGTCTTGTCCCCCCCCCCCTCTTCTCCTGATAGCATGTGGGCATGCTGTTGAGCGCCTTCCTGAACACGCTGCTCTCGGCTGCTTGCGGTGCTGGGCTGCTGCTGGCGATCAGCCTTACCATCCACGATGGGGGGCGGAGCCTCATGCAGGGCTGCAATTTCACCGTGGCCCCTGCCAACACCCGCACCTTCATCGTGTCTGACTGCCCTTTCGACACCACCCGCATCTATGTAAGTCTGTGCTGGAGCTGTGCTAGCCGTGTGTGTGTGTGGGGGTAGAGCATCTCCCTTGAAATGCACAGCCACGTTGGGCTGGTGGTGTAATTTTGTGATTTTCCTGGGTGTGTATTTAACAGGTACGTTTGTCGTCTTTACTGAATTGTGTTACTGCCAGCTCTTGTTGGATCACAAACCGGTCCATGTGTTTAATCTGCTGCCCTGGACTAAATGTTTTGTTGACCTGAGTCTTGTGTACAGATGTAAAGTGCATACCTCAGAATAAGTGGATGACTTGCATTTAAAATTAGAAATGGTATTAGTTTTAACTCTCCAAGCCAGGACACAGTAGAATGTGTCCCATTCAGCAGATGCTGGACTATCCAGTAACTGGCTCTGTTTATCTAAGCTGAGACTCCTATCCAGAGAAACGCATCTGTTTATCCATATAGATATGTTGGTCAAACTATTTTATATATAGTGGCTTATTTAAGGGATACAATGTCATAGCACCTGTTGGGACTTGAAAGTATGATCTCCAGGAAGTCCATCTCCTAAAGCACTGTCCTGTGCTGTTTGTGCTGAAGCGGTGAAACAGATGTTTCTATGTCCAGGACACAACTCTGGCTCTGTGGTTTCCCTGCACGCTGCTGTCAGCAGTGGAAGTCGGGCTCTCTGTTTGGTGTTTTGTTGTTGGATTGACGTTGCGAGGCCTGGGGCCCTGTGGCCGAGGTTACCTCAAAGAGCAGGTATGGCCCCACTTGTTCTCACTCTGTGTGTAACCTGCCTGATCAGCTAGGTGTGACACACACACATTTATGTGTGCACACACACACCTGCTGTCCACCTCTTCACTCTCCTCTTTCTCATGACGTGTGTGTAACTACTGCTGTACAATACAGACAGGAACAGCGTTAGTTTTGTAGTGAGGCCCTTTATATATTGACAGTTTAATTCTTTTGTTGTTCAATGCTTATTCTTTTATCTGCGCTATGAAATCTTTAAACAAACAGCTCTGGAGTTCTGGTGTAGGAGGGAGATCTAAAACACACACATGCAGCATGGCCCAGAAGTTTTTTACTTTTTGCCTTTTTAAGCACTGCTTAACTTTGGGAGTGTAAATAAAAGACTCATAAAAACAAAGACATGATTGCATATTAAAATATAGTTTGTGGTGCAACTTGAACTTAATGAAACAGATTGCAAGCATATCCCAAAAAACACCTTTTAAGTTGAGGGCTGTGGGAATTTTCTCAGCGAAATGGGTCATTGTGCCAGTTGTACAAACAGTCAATTGAAGAGCACTGACCACTACACCTTGACAAAAACAGCTGCACACGACAGCATTTTGAGATGCAGTTCACATTATTTGCATTTAGCTGATAGTTTATGTAATATATATTTATTCATGTAATGGTAGAGAGCAGCTTTTTTTTTTTCATAAGCCTGCTAAATTTGCAGATACATTGTGAAAAGAACTTTCCTTTCTGATTTACCCTTCTACGTCACATTGTATTTTCTGTTCAGACCAAACAGCCAGCATGTCAGTGTGCCAGTTGTAGTGTTAAATAATTCAGAGTCATATAAAAATTAAATGAGTGAAAATTAAACATAACACCAACAGCTGACTTGGTTGAACCGTACTCTTTCCAACCGTACTCTTATTGCTGCACACTCAATATAGAGCTGTTATAACAACAACAGTTTTGCAAGCTTTCTGTCTTGAATTTAAAGTAAAAATTACAGCATCTTCACTGAGCAAAAATGCCCCAGCCAATCACAGCACTGTGACATGGTTGAGGGCAGAGTCCAACTCTATTGGACCCTACTCCTGAACGATGCCAGTCTGACCCTGCTTTGAGCCCATGTTGGCTGCGAGAGGGTGCACACAGCCTTGGCTGGCATAGTGCCATGCGTAAGCTTACTGTTTCGTGATGCTATGCGCAGCGTTAGCTACATACCAATCTGTGCCTGTTTGCCTGACTTCCCCCCTGTCCTCCAGCTCGAGGAGGAGGCCAAGGCTGTGAGGATGGGGAGAGATCCGGAATGTTCTTCTCAGGACCTGCAGCTCATTGCACATCAATCTGCTCGTTCATGAACACCTAGGATTTTAAGATCAGGTAAAGCAAACGCAATGAGACAGCCAGGTTACATCTGCATTATTACGGAGGTGTAAAATCTTGAGCTAATTATGCTGTTAAGCTTTTATTTGTGTTGGCACACAGCTCCGTTTGTTTCAAATCTGCAGAGAGGCTGCCTTACATTTGGGTATTTTTGGATTCGGTCTGCAGTGTTAGAAAGCAAAAGATAAATATTACAAAATTAACCATAGCAGAGCAGTGCCTTAACGATTAAAGGACACTTGTGTCCAAATATAGTGTATATTTTTTTGTTAACGTCTTGTGGTTTTCAAAGCAAAACTGTGATTTGAGAAGACACAAACTTCACTTGGACATCTGTGTATTTAGAATCTGTGGAGATTAAAGTTGCATGCTGAAACCTGTCAGATAATTACACATCGACACCTGTCCTGTATTCCTGCTTGTGTTATAATTGTGTTTAATTCAGTGTTTCTGTCATGCATTGTGTTTTCTGTCCTTTCTACATTTTAATTTCTTAGTTCTTGCTGTAAGGTGAAGAGTACATTTACAGCAAAGAACATAACAGAAACCAGCTTTGAGTGATACAAGGATACAAAACAAAATGCACATACAGCAACAAAACATTTTTAAATATTCATAACTGTCGAGTATGTGTTGAGTGGAATTTTACTAATGTCGTTAATGGGCATTAGGTGATATTGAGATTAAGTTTGGAACCGTAGCAGATATTCTTTTACAATAGAATGTCATAAATTATTTTTCTAATGTTAACTGCTGTAACCGTCTTACATACCGTTTATGTTGCATTCCTGTACTGCCTAAAAGTGGTGGTTGACCACGTCTTTGAATTTTGGACTAAGATGAGCGTCTGAATGTTCTTACAGGTGATAGCAAGGAGGATGAGTATCCTTAGACAGACCATGACTGTGGAGGTGCATCGTTTCATTATGAAGACACCTTTCTGATGGCTTCTGTTCAGTGTTGCTGTAGACCATCCAGAATCCATCCTGTAAGGAAGGCAGCTAATACCAAAGACAATATGATCACTACACAGGAACAAACACACGTCGATCCTCATCAGATGCAGAAACGTGTATTACTCCATCAAGAGATGTTTTTTTTGTTTTTGTCAATTTTTATCTTCAAGTCCGACTTAATATAAAAACCGTTTGTAATATGTTTAAAGTTCTCAGTTTTTAAATTCAGCTTGCTAATTATCTCTTTGTCATTAAGGCATAGAAAATATCAGTTGAAATTACAGGTTTTGTTGCTGTAGAAACACCTTGCAGTGTTTCTCATACGAGATAAAAAAAAAAAAATCAAGCCATTCTTACACATGCCATACATATTTAAAGGTAAAGTAAGACTTTTCAAGCACATTATTTTATTGTACAAAATTTTTTATAAGGTTAGATGAAGGTTTCTGTTCACCCTACCTGTGTATTTATGGGCTTGCAAAAATCCAGAGAACTAAAGGGATTTAATACCTCTTGACTTGAGTAGAATTTTGCATGAACATGGAAGTAATAGGTGAATGTGTGATTTAATTACTTTATTTAATTGCCACTACTTGTTTCACATCGAATTGTTTTATTGCGTCAGTTCTTAAACGTGTATTAATAATGAAATTCCTTTTTTGTATGTAGACTCTTTGTCATTGTCCCCCTGCCAGTGGGCTATGATGTCAACTTTCGCGAGCTTCCTTGTGTGGCACGTTGGACGACTGAGCCACTTTCTAAGTTGGTATCACAAGTCATTTGTCAGATGGGTGGTGTACAATGCAGCGCAGCATGTGGTGCGCCTGGCAGTGCCGCTGCCTCTCAGCGGGGGAGGGGGGTCCAGTCTTGCGTTCACGAGACATATTACATCCCTCTGTGTCCGCGAGCCTAGCATGTGCTGCGCTGCATTCCATTGGGCAACTGCCGCAAATTTACAAATGAGGAGTGAACGGGCAGAACTGGTGATTTACATCGTTGTTGTGTGTTTTATATTTCAAAAAGGCCTGCAGTTTTTTGATTCATGTGAAGCAGGTTGCGTTTGAAAGGGTTGTGTATTTTCAGTTTTGTTATGTAGTGGCAACTACGAATGTTTATTAAACTACATCTAAAACATCATCGGTGCCTGCGAAATATTTATTTTAATAATGGCAGTTAGGTGTGATTCTTTTTTCACGAAGAAACTACAAAAGCATTTGTAAAATGATTGACAAGGTAATTTCATTTGGGATTTGGGCATGGCAGTGGTACTTTAACATTTTTGTCAATACACAGTGTTATTTTCTACAATCGTTACTATTTTTTCTGCGTTTGATAGTATAAATATAAGCCACTTTTAATAGTCCTTGGAGAGCACGGATTCTATTCATGAATCATTCATACTCTTGTCTGATGCCCTAAAGCGCCAGTGACTCATTTAACGTCATATGAAATAATTAGCTAATTTTGTTTTAGCAAGATAAATCGTGGAACGACTTTGTACTCTTACATGTCAATCGGTATTGTACTCGATCGTATAGGTTTTGTGTGTACGCTTTTAATGCAAATTAGTGCAAATAGAACGTGTATTTAAATTCCTGGTGGTAGATGCTTTATATTTTGCTTTTGTAGCAACAGTTTCACAGCAAATATAACAAAATGCTGACTACAGGTGAGGAATTATTTTATCAGATTTTATGAGGAGAGAACTTTACTACGGTCTGAGAAAATGGTAATAATCGTGATGAAAGTACAATAATGTAAAGTCAGCATTAACAAATGCAAAAAAAAAAAAAAAAAAGCAAGCAAATTTCTTCACAATAATGCACATTTCCATTGGAACACTTGTATGCAGTTTGTTACGCCTACGTTAACGTAATCCAGCAGACATCTGACAAGACCTTTTATGACGCCACGAATCTTTTGATAGACAGCATCCCCCCTACGCGTGTGTTTCGGGTGATTTCTCCTGATGTCTCACTGGAGATGATTAAGTTAAAAAGTAAAAGAGTTTTCTACAGTTTTTCTGACATCTTGTAATATATAAAGTTGAACGAAAGAAATGATTACATTACATGTAAAGGTATGGTCTAATAATTTTAAAGCCTCACGGATCCCACCTAAGTCACTGCCTCCTGCGTACCTACGGTGACCATGCTGGTTATCACGTGGGAATGGCGTTTTAGAAATCTCTAATCTTCTTCCAACAGGAAGTGGATCGGCAACGCCCCAACGTTACGTCACCCACGCGTTGTTGCCTTACTGTTATAATACTGTTGTATTCGTTCGTATTTTGTTAATACTGCTGTTATGGTTTGGTCTTTTGAAGGACTGTGTAGTTGTAGACATAAAAATTTATTCTGTTGGCTAACGACAATTAATGTTTTCGTATTTTTAACCGTGACAATATTATAAGTAATAATAAAACATGCATTAAAATAAATACGTGCATTCGTGAACTTTTTTATATTTCCAAGAAACATTTAAAGCATTACAGACCCTAGTCTAAGTGCAAGGTTGTGGTTAGGTGTGCAGCTCACAGAAATTGTTATAGCTTATACAATAGCTTTGCAAAGGCAAACCGTCCCATAATATAATGAACCGAACTGTGATAAAATTTATCTGCTTTATTGCTTTGGCCGGCACGTCTGCGTTTTGCGCTAAAATAAATCTTGCTACGTTTATGGTGACCACTGTAGTACCAGCGCGCGTCCCCGCTAGAGGCGCGCGCCCGGCTGAGCAGCGTGAACCTGCAGAAGACGCCGACAACGAGGAACCTTGGTTTGCAATTACGGAGGATCATGGCAACCGAAGCCGCACGACAACATTAATTTTTGTCAGCGGTCACGTTTAGCTGTTTCCGCTCCGTTTGCTTCGCTCCCACGGTAATGCTTGTCTTTCTCTTACGTTAAACACACGGTCACGCTGCTTGTGCGGAGTAGGTTGAAGAGTGGATCGCTAAGCCTGCCGGTGATTCTGCTTTTCTCTGTGCTATGGGTTCTTTAGCTGGCTAGCTATATCATTTTGTAAAGCTTCATTTTAATTTGTTGATTTCGATTAAAATAGCGGATTGCTGCTCCGTGCGCGCACTGCTGTGCGTGCGCGAGCTTGCGGAGGGCTGGTTGGTTACATTAAGGGGATAGAAACGCGTGCAGCGGGGCGGCTGGGAATTGAATGGCCGGGGGTAGAAAGTCAAGAGGGTGTCAGATATTTCTGCATGAAAGACAGTTGCGTGCGATTTGGGGGATAAAGCTTGACGACAGCGAATAAAAAATGCAAATACGGTTTACTAATATCGGTGGCCCTTGCGTTCCGTGTTTTGGACAGGGGTATGTGCGAGGATGGGGTAATGGTTTGCCGGTATGTAAAGACCAGCATCTATGCACTGTGTACATTTTTATATTTGCAAATTCGAAGTAAGATTACTTGCTAAATATTGTATATGTATATGTTTAATTTTGATGCTGTTCTACATTTCCACAGAATCAATGAGCGAACTTCCTCTCTAGCCCCCCCAGCGTCATCTCTTAAATGGCAAGTGTCCGTGAGCTCAACGTTACAAGCCAGGTGTAGTGTGAAGCTGCGATTTTTAAAGCTATCATTACTGCGGAAATGCTGCAGAAATTTGTATTCAATTGTACAGTAAATACATTTAAGGAATAAAATATAAGGTATATGGGAAATATATTTGTAATATATGTAATTGCATGTTCGTTGCAAAGATATGTGCATGGCATTTTTATTACAAACATGTCTGCTGCTGACCAAATACGTTTGAAAACTAAATGTTAGTGAAAATTATTTTGTGAACCAAAAAACCTTTTCTCCTTAAATGGTTTTTTTTTTTTTTTTTTTTCTCCCCCGTAGGTTGTATGATCCATTGTAAAAAGGTTAGCAGCGTAAGGAGAAAAACTGGTGTTGAATCAGTTTCAGCCTGAGCTGCAGTTCCTTGTGGAATCCCATTGAACAAGGAGTTGTCAGCACACGGTGCTCCTGGTGCCCTTGGAAGTCCATAGCTTGAGGCTTGCTGTATATTCGACCTGACGCTGCGGGTGGGCACACGGCCCCCGTACGACCGGTGACGAACGCGGATCTCTCCCACTTGGCTCCTGTCACCATGACGACTTGTGTGGATGCTGCGGTGGCCCGGGCGAAGAGAAATCCCATCCTCTTCACTTGACACTCCTCCCATAACTGCGATGGCCGTTGGTCCGAAAGCATCAATCCTACCGCGTGCCGCTTCTGTTCCTGCTCCCGAACGCTGCGCCAGGATGGTGGTGGCGCTGTGGGTCATCTCCTCCATGCCTGTGGTGTGCACAGCCATCCACATGGAGCCTGTGGAGATCCACAGCATGTTCACGTGTGAGCCCATCGCACTGCGCATGTGCCAGGACCTGCCCTACAACACCACGTTCATGCCCAACCTGCTGAACCACTACGACCAGCAAAGCGCTGCCCTGGCTATGGAGGTGATCTGTCATTCATATTTTATGCTCCCCTAAGTCTGTCACTGGAGGTTGGATCACTGTAACGTAATGATAGGTCCACCTTCATCAGACACTTTTGGTTCCACTGTGTTACAGGTATAGCTTCACTAATGTCTCAATGGCTGAACATATTATTAGGTTATAATTCTGTGGAGCTAAACACTGATAAAAAATGATAAATTCTGAAATATTGACGAAAAGCTGCACATTTTGAAAAAATGGTAATGATGGAGGCTGCCCCCACAATGCCATTTGAACATGTGGGCAAGGTACTGTCTAGCAAGTTTATGTGTGTATCTGGTGATAAAGTATCCCAGGCTTTTCCCCCATAACAGCCATTTCACATCAAAAAAGATTATAGAATTAAATTCTTTCAGATGATTGAACTCCCACTGTGTGCATTTAATAGGCTCTTTTGAAGCGCTGGTCTTATGCTAAGAACGACTGAAATCCACTTTCCACGTTCACCTCAGGTCTTTGAGGGGAAGCCAGTCGTACGCTGTGATTGGCAGAGTCACGTTTAATCCCATGTGTTTGCTCCTGTAAACCCATAGCAGACCTGAAGGGGTTAATGCTGGTTTCGGTATTTAATAAGCCAGTCTATTAGCAATGCAGGACAGTGATCATGTAAAACATGCAGCTCTGCCATATAGTTGCTTCCACTAGGAAATGTGTCCTTTTGGAGTGACGGACTGGACCATTTAAACAGTCCTCATAATGTTGATGCATCCAGTTCTTTTAAGAATAGTTGTTTTCCCTTCCACTAAAAATGGTTTCTTCTGCAAGGTGCTGGTTTATTTTTGTCATTAAGCACTAAGCCTGGATTAGAAAAGCCAGTGTAAATTTGTTTATTGGCGTGCTTTTCTCACACACGACGAAGCCCCCCGATTATGTAACTGAATTTTTTATCCAGTTAGAGCAGATTCTGTGTTACTTTCAGTTTCATTTCTGAACACTGTGATATTGTGCCCACATGTGCGTTGCTTTAGGCTGTAGATGTTTATGAATTCATGATCTCTGAATCAGCTGACTGCGTGTCAGTGTTATGTTGCTTATGATGTAACGGAGTAAATACGACTTTAATGGTTACTGCTGACGTGAACATCTCATGACTCCTGGGATGTGTTGGACAGAATAGTTCTATTAGCTAAAGAGGCTGAAAGAGGATTTTATAGGAATATCAGACTTGGTGTTTTTGTATACTGAAAGCATAGCTCTAATTATTTTTTTAAACCACACCTTTCAGTCCTGGGTACATAGCAATTCATCCTATGCACACTAACCTTGATATTGAAACAACCTGCTGCAAACCGAGCCTGTGGTGTCTGGTGGTTTTACGCTTCAGCCTCTTAAAACGCTAATGCGGCCTGGTGGCTCAATGGGTAGGACATCAGGCTGGGACGTAGAAGTTTCCTGGTTCAAATCCCAGCCCGGCCACCTGGTGTGTCCTTGAGCAAGACACCCAGCGCTAGCTCATTGTAACACGCATATGAAATGTTGCAAGTCGCTTTGTATAAAAGCATCTGCTAAATGGCTAATTATCTAATTATCTAATGGCAGTAGCATGTGTTCTCCAAAACGAACTGCGTCCCCTCCTCACCCCACTTGGCAATTGCAGTTTCTAAATGGAATGGCTGTATTCTTAACATCTTAAATTCCAACTTAACAACTGTGTAAGTTGGAGTCGCTGCCCCGCAGCCGTCAGGTGACCACCGGAAGAGAAGAGGCTCAGTCCCAGTCGCTCGTGTAGGCCATCTGGAGTGTGAAGCGCCTCAGTGGTGGTCCACCCTTACATCTCTGCGTCAACACGCTTCCCCTGGGAGGCCGGCAGCCAGATACCCGCTTGCCTCATTACACCGTTTATCCTCAAAAAAAAAAACACGCGGAGCTGCGAGGAGAGGGGTGGCGGCTGCAGCCTTTGATGGGGGCTGTTGAGAATTTAATGAGAATCGCTCCCCCCGCGTCCCATCTGCTAATTTTCAAAGTTGCCTCCCATGCATTCTTTTACCTGCTGGTTGTGTTTTTATTAATTAATTAATTTATTTTTACACCACAAGCTTGGCGCTTGGCTGTGTAAATGTGAAGGAAAGCATTGACGGGAATTGATTTAGTCAGGCTCCTGGCTAAATGCAGAACTGATGGCAGCACGATGTGTAAGCCAGCTACTGAGGTCAGAAGCTGTAACTGCTCTTGGCTTCGCATAAGTAGTCCTGCAATGAAAGGAAAATTCCAAATTTGCACACGAACAATGCTGGAAACGCTAACGTGGCCTCCTCCACGCAACTTGTTTTCCGATGAGCTCCAGAGTATGTCGGTCTCGGACTGGTTCTAGTTTCGTTAATGCTAGGTGACCCTCTGTTAAAGGGGTATTTGAGGTGATAATTATGTAAACGACCATCAGAATGCCAGCCGGGTCTCCCACCTAGCCAGAAACTAGTTAAATTAATCCAGAAAAAAAGTCACAGTGACACTTTACTGCCAATGTGGCATATTGAGGGCTGAGCTTGCATTTTCTGAAGATGATGCTGGGTCAAGCCCCATCTAAATGCAGAACTGTAAAGCTATGCCCCTTTATGGTCATGTGACTTGGAGTATGGCGTACAGAATGCATGCAGTAGACACCCACGTGTGCATTTTATGGAGTAACTCCGCTGTTGTTTGCTTTCCATGTGGGCGTGTCATGGCTCCTTAAACTTTGATCACACACTTGAATGTCTGTGTTAGAAGCATAATGTCACTGCTACTCCTATTATATCAGAACTTTTAATAAGGGAGATGTTCTTGAAAGCATTGCGATTGGCCGATCACCATAGTGGCATGTTGGGATTGGCCGATCACCAGAGTGGCATGTTGGGATTGGCCAATCAGTAGAATTGTCCTGTCTCTGGTAGACTGGTAGAGGGCATTTTGCCATTTCTGTGACCAAAGTAATGAAGGCCTTTTGGAGTGTAGTAACATGTTACCAGTGTCATACAAATTCAGCTGTAAAGCACACAACAATATGATCAATTGTGTCTAGAAGTGTATACATTAGGGATCACTAATGCATTATAGTGCATTATAGACATCATTTGCTGGCTGTAGGTGGAGTGCTGCCCCTGTTTATTTTATGATGTAGTTGTAAAAGTGCAATTTACTGGCCAGATGGCAGGAGCACTGCAACTGAACAGCAGCGGTCCATAGCTGATGTCTGTGGGGTTTCTAGACTGGGTTTAGGTCACAAAGTCTTGGGTTATTCTCAGCTTGCAGTACTATGAAGACAGCTTTCAGGAGGGCCAGTTGGAAGACTCCTGTTTACAGAGCAGCATGTTACGTTGCCTGAGTAGGCATGTACTAAATCACCCAAGGACTGCTTTAGTCTGCCCCCCCCCAACCTTTGTGCTTCTCTACACACCCTTGTTTGCCAGGTTACAGGTTGTCATGGAGCCAGACCTTAATTGTGACACAAAAAGCATGGCTGTCTTTTGGCAGAAGGACCTCAGTGTCCCCTTAGGTGCACCCCCACCATCAGAATAGAACAAGTCAAGGATGCATAAAAGGTGAATGTGGAAAAAGTTTGAGCATTGCATGGAAACTAGAAGACCTTCTATGTCTGTCTATGTAAACTGCTGGTCGTTTTACACCGTACAGCTGAGTGTTGTGTCCAGACGTGCTTGAAATTTACACGCACACGGAGGAGAGGACGAGGAGACGTAAGCGGACACCCGTCTGTTCACAGAGGCAGATGGATTCCTGGCGTGCGGCTGCTGTTTGCAGCACAGCTTTTATTGGTGATGTAGCAACCAGGGAGCCGTTCATGCGAGACGTGCACCTGCTGGCCACAAGTTGCACACATTCCCGCCTGCGGGGAATATCGCCCCTCCTACCTCCCTTTACAGGTCACTGGTTTGTAATGACTGAAAATATTTAAGTAATTCCAGACGCGCCATTGTGAGAGGTTTGGCATGACAGCGCTGACTTAACCTTTTTCATTAATCCCACAATGCAAAGCAAAACCTCTGGCAATTTAACGACGTCCTTGTCATGAGGTGTCCCGGCTCAGACTTACTTTCTCTTAGTGTAGGCGATTGGATCTTCCAGCACACGTATGTGCAGACACTCTTGTCCCTAATTAACGGCTTTGTCAGTGCGGGAGACAGGATTAGCTGTTGTGCATTGATATAAGAGCTTGCGGCGCTAAGCTGATAAATGCGAACTTGCATGCATGCATGCACGCAGCCTGGTAGGGAAAAGGTGACCCATTGCAGAACTAAAAAGATTTTCTCGCTGAAATCCCTTGGCTTTGTGATCCTGGAGAGAAAAGCTGGCTTGAGTACCAAGCTTCTGTTAGTTCTCTCCCTCAACATACACCCTTTTACCTTGACACATGAGGGATGTAATCTAAACCTCCATGTTCTTATGCACCTGCCCCAGGGTGCTGAGACTCCAGGGTGAAGATTTCCCCCGCCGTCTGCCTGCCAATGCTCCCCAGCCTAGTTAGTGCTGATGTCTGTCCATGCCTCTAAACTCCATCACCCACACTCCCTTGTCTGATGTCCTGACCTGGGTCTCAAACCAGTTCAAGCACCTCAATCATAACTAAGTAAAAACCTAATTGTGCCTGTGTGACGACTTGTACTTTAGCATTATCTTTTTGTTGATGCAAACGGGTGGTCATTTGTTAAGGAATACACCCACTGCATTTGCACGCAAAGCAGATCGAATGAAGCTCTGCAAAAAAAAAAACGCATGTAACTGCGGAGTACTCGGATGATAATCCGCTAAAGCCCTTTTCATGTTGCGACTCCCTTTCACTCTCTTTTCTAAATACTAGGTAGACTGGCAGGAGGAGGGGGTGAGGGAAATTTAATCTTTCTGTAGAACATTAACGGGAGGAGTTTGCCTTGGCAAGCCTGTAAGACAGGTCAGATCTTTTTGCTTTAGAGAAAAACCTCACCAAGAGTTTTCGTTTTGTGCCATCTGTGTACCTTTCATTCTGGGATTGGTGTTTCCTGCTTGTCTTTCAGTTGTGGACTTCATAAAGCGTTGATCTCACTCTGAGCAACCCACAACGCGTCTACTGTCGGTGTGTGTGTCATTCTGTCCTCTTAAATCATTTGTACGTGAAAAACCTTCGTTCCTTGGGGGGAGGCTGTAGACTGGTTGTAATGTATCTGAAGCGCTTTCTGAAGGATACAATGAAAGGGGTCGTCATGATCAGTTTGTACGAAATGGGCATCAGTTTATATTTAACAAAACGACTATAAATGTACAGCTTTATTACAAATGTTAGATTTGTTTTCCACAAGCACCACGGTTAGTTTAGATTTCCTGAGCTTGATTTTATTTGGAGAATGATTAGATGTAGGCAAAAGCACATGAATGGATGATATTTATGTAAAAATGTCATGCATTTCATTCGGTGTATTAAATATGCTCTGAGACAGCATGGGCCTCGCTTTTCAGTCGAAAAGCGGTTGATCTGGAAGACTGTAAAAATATAAGGACTACATAAATTATCGGTAAACCGATGCCCATTTCGTATAAACTCATCATGGCAACTTAATCGCTCAAATTTTTAACATCCGATGCTCTATTCCTAATGGAGGTAGAGGTTTTCAGCTGTTAACCCTGTGTAGTTAGGCTACTGTAAGTTAAAAACAGTACTTTCCTCAAGTTGTAACATTTATTCATTTAGCAGTTGCTTTTATCCAAAGCACCTTACAACATTTCACATACAGGTTACAGTGAGCTAGCACTGGGTGTCTTGCTTCAGGACACACCTGGTGGCTGAGCTGGGATTTGAACCAGGAGACTTCTGCATCCTAGCCTGATGTTCTACCCATTGAGCCACCAGGCCACTTACAGTAGTATGGCTATAATGCGGGGGCAAGCTGGAGGGTCACAGCTGACATGGTATTGTAGCGTTGTATTGTTGTAACATGTTTACACTAATGACTTTGATGTTTTAACAGGAAAAAATGTTCCTCAAGACCTTGTAATTTACAAAAAATATATATATTTCTGTTGGGCTTTCATGTTCTTAGTTTTGTGTATTACCATTTTAAGCATTCCTGTATTTATGTGACAGTCTAAAAGTGTTATGCTGTGCTTTATTTCATACAGCTCTATATGTGCTGATTCATTCAAATCTTTTTGCTGTAGAGAAAAACCTCACCAAGAGCTTCGTTAGAAGATATGTTTTGTGCCATCTGTGTACCTTTCATTCTGGGATTGGCGTTTATAAGAAATGGGTATCGGTTTACCCTTTGAGGCATGCTGTTGCGAAAGGCGCTATATAAAAATTAATTGAATTGAATTGAATTCAATTGGCGGCACAGTGGCGTGGTGGTTAGCACTGTTGCCGTGCACCTCCAGGCCTGGGGTTCAATTCCCACCTTGGGTCTG
>JABJVR010003435.1:0-15916 GCA_025773905.1 Chitala chitala | reverse complement strand
CACTGTACTCCTGTGTTTCTAAGCTGTCCTCATCACTGCCCTCCTGACTGCTCTCCTCACTGTACTCCTGTGTTTCTGTCCTCCTCACTGCCCTCCTGACTGCTCTTCTCACTGTACTCCTGTGTTTCTAAGCTGTCCTCATCACTGCCCTCCTGACTGCTCTCCTCACTGTACTCCTGTTTTTCTAAACTGTCCTCATCACTGCCGTCCTGACTGCACTCCTCACTGTACTCCTGTGTTTGTAAGCTGTCCTCATCACTGCCCTCCTGACTGCTCTCCTCACTGTACTCCTGTGTTTCTCCTGTATCTACCTCCCATGACATTCTGTTTGCTGTCCCAGTTTATCCAGTTAAACAGTATCTGTTACTATGTCAGTGGTTCCTCTCTGTATTTTGTTCCTCCAAACAGTCTCGCTGCTGTCAGAACATCCTTCTGTATTTCGATGACAATTCCCAATGGCCTGCGGTCTACAAGAGAGCAGAGAAGGTCAGAGAAGTTAGAATGTTGTGTTTACAGACTTCCCATGTAGACATAATGTAACGTAGACGTACCAGACATTGCCACTGTCTTCACATGTTGAAGGTAAAAAGGGTAAATACACAGCTGTAAGTTCTGGAACAAATAAACCATTCGTTTAATTTGTTTAAAATCACAGGACTGTTACCAGAAGGAGGCAGTACTAAGACCAGAGAATAACCAGGTCATCAACCTGAGCACACACTACAGCTGGTCTGGCTGTGTGGTGAGAGCCTCTTCGTTTCTCGTCTCTTTCTCCATTTCTCTTTTGAACTTTTGGCTCTTTCTTTAAGCATTCTTGGGTGTGGGAAAAGCAGTATGTACATCATTATTGTTACTACTAGAAGAATTCAGAGTATTTCTGGATATGTTGATGTACCTGTTGAAATTTGAAGCAAACCAGTGTATTATTGTTTTATCATGAGAGGAAAAGGTCACGGTGAAAAGACGTTTCCATTAAGTCTGTGGAGACTGGCAGCTTTGCCAATGCCCCTTTCAGCTTCTGTTTCAGATTTACTCTGTCCTTTTCTGCAGTTGTATGGGTTAGTGGTGTGTGTGAGTGCATGTGCGTGCCTGTGCATGTGTGTGCCTGCGCGTGTGAGTACATACCTGTGTGCATGCATGCCTGTGTGTGTACGTGTGTGTGTGTGAGCGTACCTATGTGCGTGTCTGTGTGCACGTGAGTGCGTGTGCATGCTTGTGTGTTTTTATTTTTTTTTTTAGATTTATTGTACTTTATTAATCCCAGAGAGAAATTGCTTCTCTGCATTTGACCCATCCCCCTGACGGGAGCAGTGGGCTGCTAGACAAATGCAGCGCCCGGAGAGCTAGCGCTGAGTATCTTGCTCAAGGACACACCTGGCTGGGATTTGAACCAGGGACTGGGAGGGATAGGGTGTATGTGTCTGTGAATGCCTATGCGTGTGTGTGTGTGCATGCCTGTGTGCATGTGTGCCTGTGTGTGTACGTGAGCGTACCTATGTGTGTGCCTGTGTGCGCGTGAGTGCGTGTGCACGCCTGTGTGTATGTGTCCGTGAATGCCTGTGTGTGTGCGTACCTGTGTGCATGCGTGCCTGTGTGTGTACGTGTGCATACCTATGTGTGTGCCTGTGTGCACGTGAGTGCATGTGCACGCCTGTGTGTGCGTGCGTGTGCGGGCATGCACGTGTGAGCCTCTGCTTTTCCGACACAGGGCATTAGCAGGTGCACGCCCTCACTGTGTCGTCCTCTCCTAGGTGGAGGGTGAGGGAGAAGAGGAGATGCTGAGCTGCGTGAGTGGGCGGAGCTTCCGCTCGGTCAGGGAGAGATGGTGGTACATCGCTCTCAGCAAGTGTGGGGTGAGCACGGCCTGGCGGTTTGGGCCACCCACTGGGCTGGGCTACAAACCCTAACAGTGAGCTCTGTAGCGTCTCCGGCATCGGTGCCGAGATCACCGTGTGTCCTGAGCTGAAGTGCTCCTCTTCTGGGACCAGACGTTCTTCTGAGAAGAGTCAGTCCTGGGAAATTTACTCGAACTTGAACTGCCCGAGAGAGAACATACTCATCCCCACTGGGCCATGTCTGTTTACAGGCGACAGAGTTCTTTTAACCAGTGTTGGTGTTAAGCCTGATCTCCCCCCTCACCTCCACCCCGGACCCCTGGGGAGACAGTCTGTTGATACTGCCAGCACCTCCTACTCTTAGCCAAACACCACGGATCGATTTTGTGACACTGAGTATTGCTCACTGCAGCCTTTATATAGAGTGAAGGAGGAGGTTGGGTGTGTGTTGTGCTAAAGTAAATCCACAGATGTTTTACTGTGCGTCAGCAAAACAAACACGGAGCTTCTTCTGTCTGGTCTTATAAAGGATGTGATGTGCATGTGTTATGTGTACAGTGTTCCCCCATGTCGGCCTCTGTCTTTCTCAGGGGGATGGTTTACAGTTGGAGTATGAGATGAAACTTACCAATGGGAAGTCATTCTGGACGGAGCACTTTTCAGCAGATGAGTTTGGTGAGGGCCTTGAGCAGACGGGGGCACAGGGTAGGGAGGGGGGGGAGTGTCAGTGGTAAATGGTGTCATATTTATCCATATTATTGTTGTGACACTAACACCAGTCCTCCCTGTCAGGAATCCTGGAGACTGACATCACCTTCCTCATCATCTTTGCCATCATCTTCTTCCTGTCCTGCTACTTTGCATGTAAGTTTCAGCATTGCGTTTTTCACTGATAAATAACTTTTATAAAGCAGTTTTCTGTGCCACTGTGGCCGGGGACACCGTGCAATCTCTTTTCCCTCCTACTTTTTTTACACACTTTTATTGCCTGTCATATATTATGACAAATTTTAAAGCTTATTTTATTCATAGAAAATGGTGGTTATTCTGTAGTAACACTATAATTATGCCAAAGAACTATTTTAGTCAAATATGTTAAGTATGTAAAACTACATTTAACATTTGAAAGCACACTGGGACTGAAAGGGACTGAAAGGCTGAATGTGTTTTCACCAGACATGCTGAAGGGCAGGCAGCTCCTCCACACGACCTATAAGATGTTCATGACTGCAGCTGGAGTAGAAGGTGAGGTCTCCTGAGCTTGGCTTACCTTGAACGCCACTGCAGACCGTGTGTGTGTGCAGCTGAACTTCTCATCTGTTCAGCTTCACACACACGAATCTCTTTGTGGTCCAGTGCCAATTGCCTAAAGAATACTAAAGAGAGTGTGTGTGTGTGTGTGTGTGTCTCTGTGTGTGTGTGTTGAGAGCTTTTACATGCTCCGGTGTCAGACGTCTCTCTCTCTCTCTTTGTGCCACAGTTCTCAGCCTGCTTTCCTTCTGCCTTTACTGGGGGCTGTACGCCAACAACGGAGTGGGAAATGGAAGCCTAAAGATTCTGGGTGAGAGTGCAGGGCGCCATACAGGGGTCGAAGCCTAGGACGATCCCAAGGGCCCCTGACTGACAGGGCTCTTCAAAAATCAGAACAGCATGCTAATGTTTCATGGGCCTCAAAATCTCTAGTGGTGCCCCCCAGTCTGTGATCTGGGTAGTGTAGATGTACATGCGCGCTGTGTGTGTGTGTGTGTGTGTGTATGTGTGTGTGTATACGCACATGCATGACCTCATTTGATGGTGTGATGTTACAGACTGAGATACTGTAACCTACTTAGTGAAACTTGTAATGCCTTCTGTTTTCCCCGTGTCCCTGTTCTCTCTCCCTTTCTCCCCTGTGTCTTCACTCCTTACCTGTCATCTCCTTCTCCAGGGAAATTACTCTTCTCTGTCAGTTTCCTGGTGTTTCTCCTGATGCTCATTCTGTTGGGAAAAGGATTCACTGTGACCAGGTGAGAACTGGGTTACAGAACATCTTACAGTCTCTTTCTCAAGGTCAGCATGTTTTTGATAAGAAGTAACTGGTACATTACATAGTGTATTAATAGTCTGTCCCCAGGTGACTGTTACGTGATTTGAGCATAGCTGAACAGACGTGTTCCTCAGCACACCAGACCTCAGTGAGCACGTGCTGTTAGTTGCTCTGCTGTCTTGGCAGGTCTTGCTCCTTCTGTTGTTTCCCAGGGTTGATCATGTTGACTTTTTAAATTACAAGCTAATAGTTTTACCATATTTTTCCTAATTAATGCGCACACCTTTAAAAACAAGTGGTTACTAAAAAACGTAACGTTCTTCTATGTTTAAAAAAAAATCTAAAAATTAAATTCCCATTAACTATGACTTACAAACAAATAAAATTCAGTCATAATCAGATGAAGACCTTATTATTGTATTCAAGTACAATCAATTTGTGATTCAGAAGCAGATTTTGTGAAATAACGTAACATTTCTGTTATTTAAATTATCTTTATTTGTTGAAAATACATATAATTCACTGCATTTACACATTCATTCTCTGCAAATCCACACTTTTACGCATTGATCTATGTCACCGCTTTAATCGCGTAGAAGACATGCACTTTACCGTGTCTCGTACTGTATTATCGGGTGGGGGGGGGCGCATCTATTAGAGCAGGCGCATTAATTAGGACAAATACGGTATGTCTGATATTGATATCATATTAACTGTATTATGTCCAGGTATGTTGTTACTTTTAGAAGGCATATTATGGTATGGAAGCCGTGCTGTTGGCGTGCATACAGTACAAATGTAATGTGAACTCAACATCGCACAATGCAGTAACCCCTCTGGCTTCCTCTGTCCCTGCTCCGTGAACACTTCCTCCATTTGTGCAGCCTGTACCATGCTAACATTGGGCTACTATCGTTGCTAGAGCGAGGATCAGCCACAGTGGGTCAGTGAAGCTGTCTATCTACATGACCGTGTACACCATCACCTACGTCATTCTCTTCATATATGAAGCAGAGGTAATGTTCTCGCCGCTAAGTGCCATGCGGTTACACCCTGCACGGCATCACGTGACGGAAAGTAGGCGTGTGGAGGAACATGGCTCAGCTGCTCTGTGTACCGGGACACGGTGTTACAGGACTAGTGAGAAGCAGCGAAGTCCACAAACACCACACACCCTCAATAAAACGAAACATCGGCTACCTGTTTCTGCTTACAGAAGGGAATGGTCCCCATAGAAACAGATGCTGTGTCACCTGCTGTGACGCCTAGCAGGCATTAAGCCGTGATGCTAGCTAACACGGCTCTTTGCCTCCTCAGTTCTTCGACCCTGGTTTGGTCCTGTATGCCTACGACAGCCCGGCGGGCTACGGGCTCATGGGTCTCCAACTTGTGGCCTATGTGTGGTTCTGCTATGCTGTGCTCATTTCCCTCAAACACTACCCTGAGAAGCAGCCCTTCTACATCCCCTTCTTCACCGCGTACACCCTCTGGTGAGCACCCGCCGCCCTGGACGGGGCAGCCATCCATGTTGGATGTGGCCCGACAGCCTGCTCTGTATCCTCACAGGACACGTGTGTGCGTACGCAGGCACGCACACATGCACACGTGCACACACACACACGAGGGAACTGGCACTCCCAGGCCTGGACCCAGTAGCCTGACTCTTGCTGACCCATCTCTCCCTCGTTGACCTGCAGGTTTTTTGCTGTGCCTGTCATGGCTCTGATTGCCAACTTTGGGATTCCCCGCTGGGCACGGGAGAAGATTGTCAATGGCATCCAGCTTGGCATCCATCTCTATGCCCATGTTGTCTTCCTTGTTAGTACCGATTACTTGCACATATGACAGTCTGGCCTGGCATGCTGCGTTGCCTTCCCTATCTAAGCCTCCTTTACCTCCACACGTTTGTCACAGTTTCTTCCTGATCTTCTGTTCTTCTTCCCCATGTTAAGGCCATCACGCGGCCATCAGCTGCCAACAAGAATTTCCCATACCACGTGCGCACCTCCCAGATAGGCATCCTCCTGTCCAGCCCAGAGGGCACTGGCGGCAAAAGCTTCCCCCATCATGCCTATGGGAACAGCTCCTTCCTGGGAGACTCCCAGCCTAATTTCACGGAGCTTTTCTCCATCCATTCGGTAAGCAAGAGTGGAGAAGGACAGGGAGGGTCTAACAAGGAGTGCTGAAGGTGGGGAAGGGAAGTCAAATGATATCTCAGGGATAGGCTGGTTATACCTCAGCTGTATTTCATTGTGTCATTTTAAACTTCAATTATACCACCCAGGGTGCAATAAAGTCCGTGGAAGAGACGGTGGCCCAGAAGGCTCAAACTATACAAAGAAACAGCGATCAGAAAATCATCACCACGACAGCTGATCTGTCTTCTGTTTTGCCCCCACCTCTTCCCCCCGTGCCCCCACGAGTCTCCCAGTCCCCCCCACCCCCTAGACTCTCCTCTCACTTCCCTGAATATTTCAGCATGCAAGGGGGCAGTGTGGTGGGTTCCAAGGCCTAAGGAGAGGAGGTGGATTGGGGGGGGGGGTGAGAATCTGCATACAGAATTGGAAGAGGAGGCACCAAAGGAAATGGGACTGTGAGGTGAGAAAGGAAGGAGAAAAAGGACAGGAGTCGAAAGGCGAAGGCAACGATTGGCGTTTCGTTAAAGATTTAAAAAGCAATAAATATTTTCCTATGAGGAGAGCGTGAGCAGGGCGGATGCAGTCATGTGGAGTGGCAGCTGGGGTCAGACTAGGGGAGATGAACGCGGGGGAGAGCCTTTGACACCAGGATAATAAAACAGGCGTGTGCGTGACTTTTTAAAGCATTTATGGGACTTTGATGGAACCATAAAAAGCTAAATGGTGTGAAAATGTAAATAGCTGAAACATGTTCTGAAGTGCGTAGTTGTACAAATAGTGCCACGGCTTTGAGCACAAAAACCTTTTGTTTTATTGCGCACAAAATGGTGCTGACAGCTTAACGTCCCATTAAACCGTGTAGAGGAACAGCGGCCCCTTTCAGCTCCTTTAGTAAGTGACCTCTGCATTCTCCCCATGTTAGTCCTGTTTCCTTGTTCTAATTTTTGAATGTCTGACGTGTTTCTGTAAAGCAGACAGGACTGACACTGTTTAGAAACTCCACTTGATTGTTTTAGCGTAGACGGCACGTGTGTACTTACATGGGATGTCAGCACGTGTGTACTTACATGGGATGTCAGCACGTGTGCTGTGTCAGGTACATGTGGATTCCGTGCCCCGGGTGCGTTGTCCTGGCCTTTGTCTAAACTGTCATATTTAACATAGCCAGTCTGGTAGGCGTTGACAGGGGTGGTTTAGTTCCTAAACGTACTAACATGTTCAGGTGAACAGCTTTGTCCATTTCTTGTTCATTTACCTTAACGTTTCAGTTCCGGTCGCGTGCATGTTTGTTCACGTCTATACGGTGCAAAAGGACATTTGTTTTCATTTTGTTTTTGACAAAAAGCGTTACTCTAAAGCTTTGCTGTACTTGAAGTGCGCTCACTTGTGCTGTTAGGTGCAATGTCTGTAGGTTTAGACAAACACTGCTTATTTTACGTGCAGGATGATGGTTTAAGACTTTTGGTCAGACGTGAAAATGTTATTTTGATCCTTACAGTCACTGAGATTTGATCTGTAAAGTAAACAAGGATCGTAAAAACACTTTAGTACAGCTCAAGTTTCATGGGTTAAAAATTATCCAATTTTGACAATTTTTGGTTAGTACTGCATGAAGCACTTTACTTTTAAACCATCTGCTGCTGATGGTACCAAATGCCAATGCAAATATCGTGCACTGGATCATAATGTGTCTGAGTAATAGCACCAAGTAACTGAATATAGACTCTATGTATATATTCAATGTTTTTGATGCATTCAACATATTAAAAATTAAATATTTAGGTAGTGCAAAATAGCATTTGCAGGCCCCTAAGTGTTGTGCCTCTTTTTGGATATTTTATGAACATCAGTCATGGCTGATCTGACATCAGTGATGGGCAAGCAGACATGGTGGAACAACGATTAATGCTGTAGGCTATATAATAACTCCTATATACCTGAATCTCTCCCAATTTCTAGTTTACACAGTCTGTGTTTTCACTTGCCAGCATCTTATATTTCTCAAGGCAGGGCCAGTTGTCAACACCTACTGAGTACAATAAAAACAGGATGCTGAGTGTGTAATGCTTTGTGGTACATGTAAAAACATTCTGGTGACTCCCAACATTTGACCAAGCAGCAGAGGGAAGCTGCAGACCTAACGCAGACCTAACACACACACACACACACACAGAGGCTCAGACGTTACCCAGAGTCCATTAAACAATGTTGCATCGTACAGGGCTGAACTCAAAGAGAGCACAGGAGCTGAGCACTGTTCAAAATCAGGATTTTGTAATGGTGTCAAATTGACTCATTTGAATGATGTACTTTTGCCAAATTAAAATGGTCAGTTTTCTACAAACTGTCTCATCCTTGTTCTTTTGTCTGAATAAAAGTTTAAGCAGCTAAAATTTCCTTGCGTGTCCACAGTGCCCTCACTGTACAGGGTACCGTCCTGACGACACAAATGGCAAAACACAAAAACTCCTAGCATCATTTTAGAGGAAAAGCAAGACGTGCACTTCCTGCGCTTTCCACTCATACGGAATGCTGACAACTTCCTTTCTCTGCAAAGTGGCTTTAAAATTTCAGCACATTTTCTTTTTTTTGGCTCTCAGGAAGACAAGTCATACAGGTACAGAACCACCCCTGGGCTGAAGCAGTATGACACTGCAGGGACAGTTTATTTGCTATAACTGCATAACTCTTATTTGGAAACATTTTTGTGGATTATAATTTTACAGCTCAGAAAACCAACTCAAGCGTTCACCAGCTTTGCTCATCCTTTAAAATGACATAATACTATGATGACCTCTGACACAAAGTATTGACCAAACGCCTTTTCCATTAAAAACTATTTAAAACACTGACTTCACTGTACTCCTTTGGGTTCTCAACTCTTTAATTTTTCATTTGTAAAACTGTAGAGTAGTTACCGAGTGTGTGTGAATGTGGTTATATACAGTCTAAACAGTGGCTGCAGCTCTACAGACTCAGCTCTGCTTCTGAGCTGCTTTCAGGGCTTTTTCTTCTCGATAGCCTTTGAGCAGCTGGTTGAGCAGCGTCTGCTCGCTGTCTCGTTTCATGGTGATGAGGGCTGGGTACGGGTGACCCTTGTACTCCAGTACGGCCATCTCTGCGCGGTCCAAGTTCTCCCGGTTGGGAATCCGGGCCATACGCGTATAATTGCTCTTGCGGTCCTGAAATCTCGGTGCCAGCACTTTGAAGAGTTTCGGGACCAAATCTTTTTCCTAAATAAACAAAACCACACTTTAAAAAAGCTGTATATCTGTTTTTATACATTACATACATATGAATCCAATGCTGAATGTGCTACACACTGATCTGTTTCAACAAAAACAGTTACAAAGAAATAAAAGAAATAAACACGCTAATCTACAAATATATGTTAGAGCTGGACATTCTGCATCGGGGGTAATACAACTTTACAATGTTTAAGGAATTTCATGTGGGTTATCAGCGCAGTGGTGTTTAATGCCCCACTGTACCCTAACAGTTAGGAGCAGTACATACCGTCATCCAGAAAGAGGCCATTTTCATGGCCTTTTCGTCGGCGTCTCCTCTTTTTGCATAGTCAATTAACTAGGAAAGAAAAAGCAACACTGTGCAAACGGAAAAACGACTTCTGCACTAACACAGCAGAACAGCGTTCACTGAAACTGGTTTCAGAATAATTCAGATGTTGTAGAAGACGCAGGCATGAGAAACATAGTATGTATATTAATGTATACATCTGCTTCCTTATTACTCCACTGTTGCACGGCTGTTTGTGCATGCTTTTCTTGTCTGTACAAGACTGTACGTTTCCCTTTACCTGTGTGACAACTGCGTGACTTAATCGCGTGCACTTGCGTGATGACAGGACAGCACTTACTGTTAGTTACATTCTCCGATACTGTCTGACCTCGTTCGTGACAGGCTCTTACTCTCGTGTACTGTTATTGTAAGTCGCTTTGGACAAACGCGTCTGCTAAATAAATAGATATAAAGCCTTGCACTAATAAAAACAAAATGCCTAAACATTGAAATACAAAGCGCAACGCGCACATTACCTTCTCTGCATAGAACCTAACCTCATCGGCACGCGCTCGGGTCGTCTCGATTCTCTCGTGCCGGACCAGGCCCGTGAGGATGTTCCGCAGCATGTTGATGCGCGACTGCGGCCCGAGACCCATGCGGCGGGCCACTCGGCCGTGCGAGATCAGGGACGGCAGGGAGAGACGCATGCTGCCGCTAAGATGAGTACCCGCTGCCGCTAAGATGAGTACCCGCCGCCAATAAACCGAGTACTCGCTGCCGCTGACTACCCGCCGCCAATAAACCGAGTACTCGCTGCCGCTGAGTACCCGCCGCCAATAAACCGAGTACTCGCTGCCGCTGACTACCCGCCGCCAATAAACCGAGTACTCGCTGCCGCTGACTACCCGCCGCCAACTATTACAATAGCTCACGAGCCTTCCGCACGTAAAGAGCTCTCACGCGCATTGCCCCTTTGCGACCTTCCTGCTTGACATCCTCACTGCATCCCATAATATGTTCCGTGCAGACAGGGAGCTAGCCCAAGGTTCCTATTTAAAATGTTTTAAAAGTATTTTTATAGACAGCAGTATGTTTGTGCCATTGCTACATTTTATTCCGTCGTGTGGGTTCAACGGCATGCTTTTAGTAGAATTTTCTCTTACAAAAATAACCATTTATATCTGTTAAGGAAATATATTTTGCTAAAACTTTTTTTTTTTTTTTTTTTTTTTTTAAGAGAAACGTCAAAGCAAGATCTACGGCGGCGTATTGCTACTACCATATAAAGATAAATCCATGATCATGTTATTTCCGTAAAATGTTCCGTTTTATTAAGAAAGTAAATAACGATTAAAAGGAATTTGACCTTGACGTTTAACACGATAACGTCACATTGCTGCTTTTGTGTTAAAACACAAAATTGTGATATCTCGTTAAATCACAATCAGTACTACATTAAAACGTAAACGTTTCTCGTTATAATACAAAAGTATAACATAAAAACGCAAAAAGGTTTGTGTTATAACTAGAAACGTTTAACACAAAACTGATCATATTTTATTTTTCTGTGGTGGCAGCAATCGAGTATGAAAGTATGAAAACTTAGCACAAATTAATATATTTCCAAGAAAAACTTGAGCTTTGGAATTTCCTTGATTTTTGCAGCAATGACTCTTCATTTAATCCAGGGTTTCTCAACCTTTTGTAACTCAAGGTCCACTTGGAAAAGTGTCCAGATAATTGAGGCCAATCGCTACATACAAATGCACTTATTTGCATTATATACATCCTACTTGTGTAAGTGCATTATTCTAAAACAAGTGTGCCACGCTTCTGGATCAAGCTCACTGCCCAAGTGTGCCACGCTTCTGGATCAAGCTCACTGCCCAAGTGTGCCACGCTTCTGGATCAAGCTCACTGCCCAAGTGTGCCACGCTTCTGGATCAACCTCACTGCCCAAGTGTGCCACGCTTCTGGATCAACCTCCCTGCCCAAGTGTGCCACGCTTCTGGATCAACCTCACTGCCCAAGTATGCCACACTTCTGGATCAACCTCACTGCCTGCCACTGTGAACCCGAATGGGATGTATGCAGCCCAGGGTCATACGTTCTGACCACACACTTCGGTAATGTAGCTGGGTTCTGTTTACATTTAGAAGTCTCACCCTCTTTGCACTTCCATTGCTGGTGTACTTATTTCATTGTCCATTACATTTATTACATCCATACCAATGATGTCAAAATGTAAACGTTTTTATCATTACAAAAACTACCCGTTAAAGGAAAAACAACAGTCCAGGGCACATTATAGTGAACACTCGAAAGGGAGCAGTACCAGGAGAACGCTAAGATCGACACTACTGGGAAACCCAGGACAAGAGGAAACCAGAAACCCAAAGAGTTCATTACTGCTCCTGTGCACACGCACGTCCACACAAACGAGTGTGAGGAATGGAGTGAACATGACACAAACGCCAGGGGAGCTTGATGAGGTAAGTGGGATAACTAAGTAAGGAGCAAAAATAAGGAACGTAAACAAGACAATCAAAGACGAAAAGAAAACAACAAACAAAAGCAGACAGTACAATAATACAGTATAATACAGCTTTATCTGTAAGGCCCTTTACAAACAGCCGCAGCTGACACAAAGGGCTGTACACCAGGACAAACAGAATCAAAATTAATAAAAAATAAAATAACGGTCATACACTAAAAATAAAGAAGATCAATATGTCGTGCTGGGTCGAAGGCCAGGGAATAAAAGTGAGTTTTAAGAGGAGTTTTAAAACAAGCAAGTATAGGAGCTGGTCTAACGTGCAAAGGCAGGTTATTTAGGGCAATGATAGAGAAGGCTCTGTCCCCTCTGAGATTTCTGTAAGGAGCAGCTGATCGGCTGATCACAGGGAACAGGCAGGAGTATCAGGACGAAGCAATTCAGTTAGATAAGGCAGAGCAAGACCATTTAAAGATTTAAAAACGAATAGAAGAATTTAAAAATAAACTCTAACATGCACAGGCAGGAAGTAAAGGAAGGCCAGAATTGGAGTAATATGCTCCTCTTTCCGTGCTCCAGTCAAAAGGTGTGCAGTGGCATTTTGAACCAGCTGGAGACGTGAGATGGAACATCGGCTAACTCTTACATAAAGTGCATTACAGTAATCCAGCCGAGATGTAATATAGGCATGGGTTACCGTTTGGATTATCAATTTGGCTGTCCAGTCTAAAGTCACTGTCCATTTTAAAGCCTAGATTATTATCAATGGGCCTAACGTGATACCAAGTGGCCTACGTTAACAGGGGAGACTTGCAGGAACCACTGGGTCCAAACACCATCACCTCTGTCTTTGTTTCATCAAGAAGTAAGACGTTTTGGGCCAGCCAGGCTTTAACGTCAACAAGACATGCAAGCAAGGTGGGCTTGGGTGTTAGCTGTCTCAATAAAGGGTGGGAACAGCTCTGGCTTTAAGTGGCATCAATTTTCCTTACATGGACGACATAAAGTTGGAAGAGTGGATACTGGGAAGAAGTGCCTAAATGGGGGTTTTAGGGGGTTAAACTCCTGAGTCATTCTTGTCTTCTTTGCAAAGAACATGGTGCATGATTGCAGGATATACTGTATATGCAATTAGTAGGTGTTACCGTGAGTTTTTAGTCCAGTTGATAACTTCCCTCAGTCGGCTAGTGCATCCCATTATGAGAGGTTCTTAGCATACACACTTTTAATTCCAAAAATTGGTCTGTTGGGAAAGCCTATAATTCATAGATAAGATAAATTATGCATATGTGCTGTGTAATACAGTTGTTTGAACAGCTGTTCAAGAACAGCAGGTGAACATGATAATTTTGACATATTGTGATGTGCTCAGCCAAGATTTTGGATAAAGCAGCTTCACTGATCATGAAATATTAAAAATGCTGATAATACCCCTTATCATCCTTAGGCGTTTCTGATGGTGCTGATAATTCTGAAACTCCTCCCATAACACTCCCATGGGTGCCAGATTACTGTCCATTTCTACAATTTAGATTAGGCATCAATATACAACCTCCAAGTCCACCAACAACATTAGTAGCATATTCTTTTAGTGAGTTTTCACTAATTGATGTTAGACCTAAAAAACATAACTAACGCTAATCCACCACTTGTCCACTTGACCCTATTCCAACGCAACTGCTTAAAGATTCAGTAGAAATTTTAGTAGGACCTTTAGCAAAACTTATGAACACTGGCTGTACTGTTCCCAACTCTTTTAAAGTTGCAGTTTTTAGGCCATTGTTGAAAAAACCTTATCAGGACCCAGAAGTAATTAGTAACTGTAGACCCATTTCAAACATCCCTTTTCTGTCTAAGATTTTGGAAAAAATTGTTGCGGACCAGCTGCAGTTCACTTGGAAACTAACAGTTTATTGGATAAGTTTCAGTCTGGCTTCTGACAAGGACACAGCACCGAACCAGAGCTGACTAGAGTGGTAAGTGATATTATGATTTCGTCAGATGCAGGGAACATGACAGCTCTTGTTCTGTTGGATATTAGTGCTGCATTGATACAGTTGATCACTCCATCCTTATAAATCGGCTTCAAAGTGTGGGCCTTCACGGTACTGTTCTTAGGTGGTTTCATTCTTATCTCACAAACCGTTACTATTATGTTCAAATGTCAAATGACAGCATACCCTCATCCATGTCCCCACTTAGATGTGGAGTACCACAGGGATCTGTACTAGGCCCGGTACTCTTTTCAATCTACATGTTGCCTTTGGGTAACATTATACGGCAGTATAATCTCAACTATCATACTTACGCCAGGAGCACTTTCAGGTCAGCCCTCAGTGCTGCTGACCTTCGTTTCTCTATTAGCGACTCTGTGCGCAACTTAGGCATCATTCTAGACTCAAAACTCACTTTTGGCTCTCATGTTAATGCAGTTTCACAGGTCTGCTTCCTGCATCTGAGAAATATTGCTAGATTTCACTGATTTCTTAATGCAGAAGAAAATTATGCATGCTTTTGTCTATAGTTAATTAGACTACTGTAATGCTTTATTGTCTGGATGTAGTAATCAAACACTAAACACACTGCAGCGCATCCAAAACACAGCTGCTAGAATTATCACTAGAGGCAGAAAGTACAACCATATAAGTCCTATTCTGTCATCGCTCCACTGGCTCCCTGTTAAATATAGAACTGATTTCAAAATTCTCTTATTAACATATAAAGCACTTAAAGGCAAGGCACCAGTATATCTGTCAGAGCTGATTAACACTTACACTCCAAACTGCTCTCTTCGATCGCAGAATGCAGGCCTTATTGTTCCATGCATACATAAAAGTATTGGCACTAGAGCTTTTAGTTACAGAGCCCCTAGTCTATGGAATAGTCCTGCCTAGATATGTATGGGATGCCGAATCTGACTCGGTCTTTAAATCCCGACTGAAGACCTACTTTTTTGATTTAGCCTTCCCAAAACAGTCTCTGTAGCTCACAGTAATTACTGCTGCTGGCGCATGCTGTACATGCCAATTTAACTGTAACAGTTTGCTATGGGGCTGCTAGAGTTTGTATTATTTGCTAACCCCTCTCTAAACTCTCTCCTTGTACATGTGTGTACCTGGTGCCAGCCTGGGCACCATCTGAACAGGATGCCTTCGTACAGCGCCTGACTCCTAATGTATCCCCTTGGATGAAGCTTCACCTAACAGACACCAAAGGCCATTCAGAATTGCTTTAACACCAGGAGGAAAGGAGGACTAAATTGTGTTATTTATACCATATTATTAGTAACAATCAATGGCTCAATAAGTACCACTACACTCTGTAATGTCTATGAAGATTCTCAGTCGTCCAGGTTAGGTTATCTGGAAGTTTAGTCATGTCAACTGGACTTCTTTCTCCTTTACGCAGAAATGTTTCACCTTTTACCAAAAGGCTCCTTCAGTCTGATGGTTCCTTAGTCTCATCAGACTGAAGAAGCCTTTTGGTGAAAGCTGAAATGTTTCCTTGTAAACGAGAAAGAAGTCCAGTTGACATGACTACACTTGCAGATATATTCTGTAATGTTAGTATGGCCAGGAGGGGCTGGGCAGCCAGTCAGCCTGGGGCCCCCAGAGGTTTTTTTCCTCCACACTGTGGAGTTTTGGTTCCTCTCCTCCGTCGTTGTCTGGCTTCATTCATTTGTATTAATTCTTATGGTTTCTTCTTCAATATCTGCAGTTTCTTGTGTAAAGCGCTTTGAGGCACATTGTTGTGAAAGGCGGTATATAAAAATGAATTGAATTGAATTGAATTTGCTGGCTTTATCTTGGAGTACAGGCTCAGTATGGGTGAGTTTAGGCAGCACTTGGTTCTGGTACAATATTCTTTGTATATGCCATCACCACAATACAGTACATGCTAA
>JABJVR010003434.1:0-15917 GCA_025773905.1 Chitala chitala | reverse complement strand
CCCCCGGCCGCCGCGGGGCCCGCGGCGGGGGGGGCGCCTACCGTTACACACTCCCACATTTGCCCCCACAAAACTTACAACAAACGAAAACCTGGGGGGGGTGATTCCCTTAAGCATATGCTGCATGTCCTGAGTTCTGAGTGTCTCTATGACTCTTTTGCTGCCCTCCACCCCAGCTGTCGGACTGGTGGCTTCAGACCGCCTACCTCGAGTTCCGCATGCCGCTTGTCGTCCACTCCAGTCTGGGGGTTGTTCTGCCACGCCTTGAATTTCATGATTGCCAGGGCCAGATGAGGTAAATCTGTGTATAGGTGCGTGTGCGTGTGGTGGGGTGGGCATTTAACTGGGTGCAACATGCAGGGTATGCCAGGTCTTTGTATTATGAGTATCTGCAAACTTTACCACAGTTGCTTTGCCTCTATATGTTTACGTTACTCACACAATACTAACACATTACTCTGTTGCTCGCTGTGTCTTGGTGACTCTGTAGAAGTGGTAAGAAAGCGGACTGCCGTTGGATGCTTTCAGCTGCTTTACTTTTTAGCAGAGTAACTGAAAGTCACGGCCTCAGGATGGAGCCCAAGTTTTGGGTTTCACACTGACCTTTGTACACACTTCACTCTTTCTATTTAAAGTGTTCCTGCTGACTGCAGTGTGATAGGGCTGTGTGTGGTGGTCTGTACAGGCAGTCTCTGCCATTGTGTCCCATATCGCACACCTCCCTTGGACTGTTATGGTCTGTCTCTGCATTTGTGCGGCTCTGTCACGTGTAAATAATGTTCCTCTCTGACTTTGCTCTTTAAGTTAATACACTTTATTATATGGGTAGTTTAGAGAAGTAAACGTGGTCTTTAGATGCCAAGGTCTTACCCTCGTGTATTGATATGCTTTGCATGTTATGGTCATGCAACAGAGAAGAGAGTCTAAGAACAAAGCTGAGATATTTCAAGGAAATTTAAAAATCCAGTGAACATGACACAGAAAGGTTAATAAATGTGTTGCTGGACAGGTTTTGTTTTTCTGAGGAACCAGGGACACTTTCCTTGATGGAGAAGCGGCGGCAGTAGGTAACAGTTGGCCTAGTGGTTAACGACATGAAGATGGCACCAGAAGCTTGCTAAATGGCCGCCTTGATGGTATTCTTAACAAAGCTGCTGTAATGTAACCTGAAGTGTTTGGAGTTCTGGCTGTGATTTGTTTTGGAGAAAAGCAATAGGAAGAAAATTAAGTTTAAAAAAAATAATTAAAAACTGGGGCTGTTGCTTGACAGGGTGTTGGAACGTGGTCTTCAGAGAGGGGCAGGCAGGATGTTTGTTTATAAGGACAGTATGGTGTTTACTGATCCCACAATGGAGGAGTCGCAGAAGGAAGTGTTTCTGCCAGCCCATAATTTTTCTGGGTTCTAAGTTTGGGGGTGTAGCATGTTCACATACGGTGTCCTTGGATTTGAGAGACCAATTGTTAAGCTAAAAACCATGTTTCTTTTCAGATACGCAGCCAGACTGATTGCAGGCGTACTGGACTTCAAGTCTATGATTGACAAGTAAGTTAACTTTTTTTTTTTTTTTTGTGAAACACTTGAATTACTGTTAGAGGGGGCAAGTACTCTGAAGGCATGCTGGGTCTCAGTGGCTGCGCAGTATGTGCTGTTACTGAATGTGTTCCCATGTCCTCACCTGTCTCCCCCGTCTCCAGCGGGACCCTCCCAAAGCAGTATCTGGGTGGGAAACCACTCTGCATGCACCAGTACCACCAGGTGCTGTCCTCCTGCCGCATCCCCGGGCCCAAGAGGGACACCGTGGTGAACTATGCAGCCACGAAGACGCCTCCCACACACATCACCGTGGTGCACAACTTCCAGGTGAACGGGGCTCCGATGCCCCACCCCACATGGGAAGGAAGACCACTAAAGTAGAATTAGTGAATAATTAAATTTAGAATTAGTAACACTGCCAGTCATACCTTTTCCTAGTTAAATGCCTGTTTAAACTGGACCAGAGTGAAGGGAAAACGGGCATCATTCATTCATTGTCCATACCACTTATCCTGTTAAGAGTAGCAGGAAGCCTGGAGCCCGGCGCAGGGCAGGGGACACCCAGGGCGGGGTGCCATTCCACCGCAGGGCGCACACACACACACACACACACGCACACCCAAGCACACACTACAGGCAATTTAGAGACACCAAGCAACCTAACCTGCATGTCTTTGGACTGTGGGAGGGAACCAGAGAAAACCCACCCAGCACAGGGAGAACATGCAAACTCCACGCACATAGACCCAAGGCAGGAATTAAACCCTAGGCCCGGAGGTGCGAGGTAACAGTGCTAACCACCACGCCACCGTGCCGCAATAATTCCACGTGATTTATTTTATAGCGTTTAATGGCCTTCTGTTAATCTTAGTGGTAAAAATGATGAAAATAAAGAAGGTGTGTCCAAACTTTTGATTGGTAGTTTATTTATTTATTTATTTATTTATTTGTTTGTTTGTTTGTTTATCTATTTTTTACTGTTGTTGGTGAGTCAGTCATAAACCTTCAGTAATATCAGTAATAGTTAATGTATGATTTATATCTGCACTCAGCCCCAGTTCCTGTCTGCCATACATAATGAGCCAGTTTTTGTGAAGGTTGTCATTGCTTTGTACCTGTTGACTGTTTGGATTCATGATTCTTGCTTGCCTGCCTCTGCAGTTCTTCATCTTGGACGTGTACAACAGCGACGGCTCGCCGCTCACGGTGGACCAGATCTACGTGCAGCTGGAGAAGATCTGGAACTCGTCCCTGCAGACCAACAAGGAGCCCATTGGCATCCTCACCTCTCAACACCGCAACACCTGGGCCAAGGCCTACGCCAACCTCATCAAGGGTGAGGCTTCAGAACATCTGTGCATAAACGCCAAAGTTGTTTCTTCTCAGACATCACCTTGTGGCTCTTGTTTCAGGCTTTCCCGACATATTTCTGGAAAGCCTGATGATTCACAGTTTTACCTAGTGCCAAAAAAATGAGCTATGATTGATTGGTAGAAACTGTCCACCTGCTATCTGCTAATCACCTGCCTGTTGCTCTGTTCCTGCCCTTTTGATGCTTTTTCCATCTTGGCTGCTTTTTCTTTCCAGACAAGATGAACAAGGAGTCGGTGCGTGCGATCCAGAAGAGCATCTTCACCGTGTGCCTGGACGCGCCCATGCCACGCGTGTCTGATGAGCTGTACCGCAGCCGAGTGGCTGCCCAGATGCTGCACGGTGGGGGCAGCCGCTGGAACAGTGGGAACCGCTGGTTCGACAAGACGCTGCAGGTCAGTGCTAAGGCTGCGTGGGGTAGGCGGAGCAAGTGTGGGGAGTGGCCAGTCCCGGTGCGGGGAGGAGTCAGCGTAGCATACTCCGAGGTGACGGGTGGATGGGAGAAGTCAGCGTAGAGTACTCGGAGGTGACGGGTGGAGGGGAGAAGTCAGCGTAGAGTACTTGGAGGTGACGGGTAGAGGGCAGGAGTCGGCGTAGAGTACTCGGAGGTGACGGGTAGAGGGGAGGAGGTGCCCTTCAGGGGGATGCCACTGCAAAGGAGAAGATGGTACTGTGAAGGTATCAGAGATGCTATGGGGGATGACACTGTACATCAGACAGACTGCACAATTATACTGTAAGGGTACAGCACACATTGGATGGGGGACTGTAGAAGAAACAGATGTTTGCTAATGCTGTGAAGGTGTTGGTATCAGTACAGTGTAAAGTAAACCTGCTCCTGTTGAGATGGACACCGACTTCGTTTTGAAACCTTTCATAAACATCATTTGTCTGTATTGCCTCATATATGTGTTTAGAGTTTGCCTGATCAGTGAAAGTACAAAGCATGCTTATTGGATTGCATCTGATTACAGAGGTCTGCAGGTGATTCACAATCGTGCTTTTACGCTATGTTACTGTGTTTTACTATATGCAGTTTATAATTGGAGAAGACGGGTCATGTGGTCTGATCTATGAACACGCCCCTGCCGAAGGCCCTCCTATTGTGTCTCTGGTGGACCATGTGGTTGAGTACATGTATGGGAAACAGTGTGTTGCAATACTAACAGGAGTGGTCACGTTTCATTGCTGTATCCTTGTGTCGCACTGGAGACCCTCACGCCAGCCTGTGTTTGCCAGCGTGAAGCAGTCTATGTTACCCCCTCACGCTCTCGCTGCTGGTTTTTGTGTGTGTGTGTGTGTGTGTGTGTGTGTGTGCACGCGTGCATGTCCTCCTTGGTTCTTTCTCACGTCACGAGCACAATATTAAAGGGGAAGGGAGAAGTGTGCATTGACAGCTCACGTGTTATAAAGCAATTTCAGGCACATGTACAGAAATAATGTAAGGTCTGGAAATCTTTGTGTAAAGGTCCAAAAAAGTACAGATAAGTAGAAAATGTCTAATAGAGACACAGCAAGTTACTCACATTTACTATAGCAAACAGGTAAGGTGAGGCTACAGCACATTGCAAAGAGTACACAACTCTGTGGCGTATTTAACTGAGAAAAGTGAAATGCAGCCATTAACTGATCTGCCAAAAGGTTGGCAGATCAGTGTTGACCCTGCTTGTGTGTTATGTGTACCAAGGCATAGTTTACCTGCAGTGGTGTCCCTGAAAGGACAAAATACATTTTATGGGATGCTTGTTCCTGAAAAACCAAAATGAAGGTTGTTGTGCTTCTGAGTGGGCTGTTATTAGGTATTCAGACGTTTGTTTCTGAGTCGGTGTATGAGCTGTCCACACATCCCATAATTTCATAATTTTCCTTTCATCTCCAGGGCCAAGTTTGAATATGCCTAAACTTTCAGATTTTATGTACCTAATAAAAATCGCATGAATATTGATGTGACTCTACAAGATTTCCGTTACTGTGCAACATGTAGAGTGTACTGCCACGCCTCTCACACCCCTACATTGGCCAATCAGGAAGAAGCCTGAGACGGTTCGCTCTCCCATGATCCCCCTGCCCATGCCGCTGAAACTGCGCTTCAACATCACGCCGGAGGTTAAGAAGGATGTGGAGAAAGCCAAGCAGAACATGAACATGTAAGGCTTACGTGTAGGAGTGAGTAGGACCGCCCCCACAGGGGACTGGCAAGAAAAGGTCCACTCATGATAGGCCGCCAGTGGATATTCATGTCACGTCAAACTCAAAAACAACAGTGAGAACTTCTGCTGGAATAACAGATGATTACTCAGACTTGGATAATTAATAGAGCTTCGAGACACAGCTGAGTCACTGGGATGAATATTTGCACAGCGTGTTCTAAATCTCTACTGGAGGAATCGATTGAACGTCGGCAAAATATCAAGGGTATACTGTAAAGAGATGAGGTTTGCAGGAGTACGTGGCAAAGTCCTTCAAGCTTGCACGTGTTAGGAAGCTTTGGCATTTGTTGGATTTTTAAAGGGCTTGTCTCTTCTCTTGGCTTTGCTGTCCCTCAGAATGGTCCACGATTTGGACATCAAAGTCATCGTGTTTTCCCATTTTGGGAAGAACCTTCTGAAGTCCTACAAACTGAGTCCAGATGCTTTCATTCAGATCGCTCTGCAGCTCGCTTACTTCAGGTGGGCTGCCTTCTGCGACCTCTCCTGTGTGAATGATGCCAATGACTGTCAGTTATACTCGTGTGTGTGTGTGTGTGTGTGTGTGTGTGTGTGTGTGTGTAAGTGCCTTTGTAATGAATGTTGGCTTGGGTTCCCCTTGTCCTCACCTTCAGGATGTACCACGTCTGCTGTTCCACCTATGAGAGCGCGTCCTTGCGCATGTTCAGACTGGGCCGGACCGAGACCATACGCTCCGCGTCGATGGACTCGCTGCGATTTGTGCAGGCCATGGATGATCCCACCAAACCAGTCAGTTCCCAACAGCATCTCGAGGGGACATGAGTTACTAATGTCCGCAACATTTATATATTTATTTTCTCCCTCCCCCCGACAGAGTACAGAGAAGGTGGCACTGCTGGAGAAGGCAGTGCAAGCCCACAGGGTGTACACAGACATGGTGAGGGTGACACCCACATCGCAGGACACATGTGACCGCTGTGCGATGTATAAGGACACGCTGCAGGGACCTAAACACCTAGCAGACTGCAGGCGTGGCCGCAACATTAGGGACAAATTTACTCACTGTGTTCCAAAATAACCACCATAAGGTTCTTTTGGATCCCTTGAGGACTCAAGAATCATTATTAGTGTTTAGAACTAGCGATTAGAATTTATAAGGCAGTTCACTTTTTGAAATATGGCTAGTCACACTACGTAAGGACACTGAATTACTATTGCACGCTGCGTGGATAAGAGTTTACTGCTGCAGAAGATCTGGGAACAAGCTTACCAGCTTTAGTTAGCCACATAATTAAAGCAAACTGACAAATAATAAATTTTGATGTGTTCCTTATAATACTCTGCCCACTTTCATTATCCATAAAAATATATTTATATATTGATGGGTATGGAGGTGGGGATCACTTTTTCCAGTCCTGGGCAGTATTCTGCATTTCAGGGTACTCTGCAGTCTGATTGGTCAAACCATTAATGCCCTGCCTCATGATTGGCTGAAACTATATGGCTCCCTTCTGTTATAGTCTGGAAGGTCAAGGCTTCTCTTTATGGATATTTAGACCTCTGCTAGTACAATGTAATGGAACAGGGACTCTGGCAATTTATGATGGTGATTAGCAGCAGGGTCGTTAAGTAGAACTCGGTTACATCTTTGTCTGTCCAGGCTATTAATGGGCAGGCTATCGACAGACACCTCCTGGGGCTTAAGCTTCAGGCCATCGAGGACCTGACCTCCATGCCTGAGATCTTCATGGACACCGCCTATGCCGTGGCACTGCATTACAACCTCTCCACCAGCCAGGTAAGCATGTTTCCCTGAGAACGCACACCAGAGAACAAAGAGAATGCACTGGCAACTCTTAATGGTTTAATGCAGAGCTTGCAGAGCTGTTGGGCTGACATTCGTGATGTAGTGCGTACCAGATTGGATGACATTTATCACGGCCAGTGCTCTAAACCGCTGGGTGTGTCCCAAGGTCCCGGCCAAGACAGACTGCGTGATGTGCTACGGGCCCATGGTTCCCGATGGCTACGGCGTGTGCTACAACCCCATGGAAGAGCACATCAATTTCGCTGTATCGGCCTTCAACAGCTGTGCGGAGACCAATGCCAACAGGCTGGCGCGTGACCTGGAGGGGGCGCTGCTGGACATGAGGGACCTCTTGGAGCAGACGGCCAAACCTAAGCTGTGATGTTCCTGCCCAAGAGACGGGGTTTCACCTGAACAGGACCGGTGGCCGACTTGTACAGCATTACCCACTCAGTCAGCTTTTTGGAAAAGGCCCGACGGACTTGACCCTGCAACGTTCGTGTTGACGACCTTTCTGATGTGCCTCCTCCTACCAGGCCTACGTGGATGTTATTTATATAGGATCTGACTGCACAGGTCCTGAGATCCAGCGGAGCTGGAGTGTGAGGAAGGTTCTAGAATCACCTGCTTACGTACACCACTGTACTAGTGGTGTCGCTCGAGAGACCTTTTCAAATTAGCACGTTTATTTTTCTCCCAAGAAAAGGTCACTATCAACACAGTAAATGTACTCTTTGTATGAAACTAAGATTTTTTTTTTAACTTTTTGACAGATATATGCAGGGATAATGTGCTGAAAGTCTGTTTGCCCTTTTTAAGGGGACTTTCAAGGTTGATGTTTCCTATGAACTTGCAGGTTGCAATTTTGTACACAATTTACATGATGAGCAGGTTTTGAACTTTGCAAAGGTTGTAGATATTGAAGATTTTTGGTTTTGCTGAAATAATGACTTGGATAATGATTATTCCCTAATACTTAATTCACAATGGGTTACTTTATACAAAATTCTGTGTAAATTAGTTCTTACACTTATTTAAACGTTTTCACTCTTGTGTCTGAATTAAGTTTACAAATATTGAATACTGCTACAGATTAGCTGTGAGTCGTGCACTTGTCATGTGCTGTATATCACATGCACAAGAATTAAATCCTACAGACTTTTATTCAGTAAAAATTGTGAAGTTTTTTCCTTCTGAGAAAGGAATAAAAAAAACACTGCATTTCTGACAAAATTGATGGTGAATTTCACAGTCTGTAAATGATAAAACCCAATAAAGCCAGTGATACACAAGTTGAAATACAGTAGTAACCTTCCCCGTGAAAAAGAGACAAAGCGTCCTCCTGGGTGGTAATGGGTCTCCAGTCATTTGGGGGTTGAGTTCGCCGTCTGTTTGTACACTGTGGTCGTGATGTAACGGCAGTGTGCGGACCAACAGTTGGGGTTAAATGACGGAGTACTCTGCCCGAAAGCTTCCTCTGTGCTGCAGGTAACCTCCGTGGAACTCGATCTCCACCATACTGCCAAAGGAACGCCAGAGGAAGAGCTGTTTCCCTCTGAATACCGTGTTCTTCATCACTCTCACATCTCGGATCTAGAAGGAGGGAGAGGAGGGCCGAGCAGGTGCAATTATCCGCGCAAAATGGAAAAACTCTGTGGGAGGGGACTGGGATACAGTCACCAATCTGCAGGGTTGCCACTTTTTTTCCAACAAATAATTTGTCTAATTTTAGCCCCTCTCACTGCATGATTTTGTCACAAGAAGTTAAAGTATCTGTTGGCATGGCAACAACACTGTCATAAAACCCTATGAATAGCTGAATTTATTGGGATGATCGGGGTCACCCAGGAACACAGCTCACCAGAATGAAGGTGGACTGGGCCGTGACATCACGAAGTACTGGCTCCATGCTCAGCGCACGGATTTCTATCCGGGCAGAAGGCTGAACGTTAATGAAGACGCGACAGGCGTGGTTGGCCAGGCCTGAAGGTTCTGTGGGGTTGATGATTTCACCCATCGCTCCAAACAGCTGCTGGTCACAGTCTGCGGAGAGTAGGGCAGATTTGATTTGGGTACCCGGTGCACAGTGAGGATCCAGTGATGCCCTAGAGGACTGAGGCAGACTCCTGCACTCACATGGCATTCACATGGGCAGGAGTGGGTAAACGTGGCACGGGATAATAAAACTGGGCACCTGACTCCAGTGCCAGTGTAGCTACGGGAACAAATAATTTTAACCTTAAACATTAGGTGACATTTGTGAATAAATGGGATAAAAAATTAATAATCTAAATACATTTTTATTTTGAAAATAACTGGGATACAACAGCAAGTCTTCAGAACTAGGAACAATATAGAAGATACCAAAATTACAGTTTAAGAAACAGTGGTAATGTGTGTCACGAAGCACCCACTGGTGTTGTCGTTTTCCACACTTCATGCTGTCCTGCCACCTCACCTCTGTACAGGCCTTTCTTCTTAGCCTTCTGGCTGCGGTAGGTGAGCAGAACTCCATTGCCAGGAGCTACAAGGCCCTGACGCACCAGCAAGACATTTGTGTGGCTTGTCAGGGTGAAACCTGACACACGCTCACACTTTCGGACAAGCGTGAGCCGGTCGTAGAATGCCACGAACTCACCTACACACACACACACACGCACGCACATGTAAGAGTAAGGGTGTAAACCACAGTCTGATGTGATTCAGTGATAATATACAGGATGGTAGAGTTGTCTGACAGCTAAATAACCCAGAAAAAGTGTCCCTTCAACGAAAGTAAATTGTTCAAGAGCTTGTTTTAGATTTACTATGACAATGACTATAAATTAGACTAAAATACATATTCATTGCTTTGATTACTGAGTTTATGTGATGATAGATATCAGTAGAGACTGACAAGACACTTTGGTCCTGTTAAAAGCTTAGAGGAAATTGCACTAATATGCCAGTGCGGCTATGCTGATTACAGAGGCGTTGTTTCATGTGAACGTGGACTCTGATGTGACAGCTGTTCACTCCCATTTACTTACTTTTCTTGCAATCCAGAGAGGCAGACTCCACGCTGATGTGGACCACCTCGTCCAGAGGTCGGCCAATGGCCAGAATGCAGTCCTGTCCTGTGGCTGCTCTAAGGTCTGCCATGCCAGAGGCCTGCAGCAGGAGCTGCCCGCACGGACCTGGGCGAGGGTACAAGGGCACCGGGACACAGGCAAGATGTGGAGTCAGAGTGGGCCACAGAGCACCTTATCAATACCCATACCTGCCATAGACTGGCACCCCACCAATACCCACCCCAATCTGGCACCAAACCGGCACCCCACCAATATCCACCGCAGTCTGGTACCAAACTGGCACCTCACCAATACCCACTCCAGTCTGGCACCAAACTGGCACCATACCAATGTCCACCCCAGTCTGGCACCAAACTGGCACCTCACCAATACCCACTCCAGTCTGGCACCAAACTGGCACCATACCAATGTCCACCCCAGTCTGCCACCTAACTGGTCTCAGTGGGAGATGTGGGACTACTTGTCATTGCAGGTGCTGACGTGGTGGTGACCTCCATAGGACTGGATGAGCGATACTGAGGTGTGTCCAGCTCACTGGTGGCAGACTGCATTCTAACCGTGGGGCTTGCCTCCTCTCTCCCAGTGGAGGGAGGTAACACCCCAGTACTGCCTCCTAGTGGAGAGGGCTGAGTGCTGAGCTCAGGGAGACCAGTGGCATGTGCAGCACAGTTGCGGAGGTGGCAGGCCTGGATGGTGATTGGCTTGGGCAGGTGCATGCATAGCAGGGGGCTGAGGGGCTGGGCACGGCCTGGTCCCACACAAGACACGCCTCTGTACTGCACCCCATTCCCACAGGACGCTGAGCACTAAGGGGGATAAAGGAGACATGACATCTATGTTCTGTGTATGTTCTGTACAGTGTTTTAGGTTTGCTCTTTGGATGGGTTTCTACCTGGCTCCACTCCTGAACCTCCCAGCTTAAGGTGCAGACCACCACCAGGCAGGGCTGTGAGGCTGATGGTCTATGGTCCAGGGTGCAGTGCTCCTCTGGTACCTCCTTCTCAGCTCCCTGTTCAAACCGGACGCAGGTCACATGGCGAAGGGCAATGCCAGGACCGCATGTTGTTGAGCAAGACCCGACTTCCTGTACTCTCCACCTGGGCAGGTCAAGGTTGGTCATGGTGAGTTACCTGCTCTCTCACTCTACCTGCTTTCTTTCCTCTCTCTCTCTCTCTCTTTCTCTTTCACTATCTCTGTCTCAATCCCCCTCCTTCTCTCACACCCCTCTCCCCCCTCCCTTTCTCTCTGTATAAAGGTTGGGGAACATATGCACAGAGGCAAAAGCTGAGTCTAAATGCAGAAGGGTTTATTTAGATGGAGGGGTTCATGCAGGGAAAATAAGGAAGAATAATAGCAATAGGTGCACGCACATGTATTATCTATACATAAACAGAGAGCAACTAACACTACAAAGCTACACACAGCAACAACTGGCAAGTGAATACAACTATATGGGAGTATACACAGAAATCACAGAGCAAAAAAGGCACAAATGGAAAACACTGATGTAATTAACATGACAAGTATACAGAAAAGCAGAGAAAGGGACATAGCGATGCCTAGTGGTCAAAAGGGGAACTATGCGGACAGAATGTGACATTATCACTCTCTCCCCACCCCTTCCTTCTCTCTCCCCCCCCCTTGATGTTACCTGGCAGGGCATGGCTCCATGTTACACTGCACCCTCTCGGGTGGCCTGGGCAGGATGCACTCCTGATCGCCCCTGATCTCGTCGTCGCCAAACTCCGTGTCCCGAGAACAGTACAGCACCCGGCGGGCCACTCCACCGCCACACGTTACACTGCACGTTCCCTCCTGGTAACTCCACCTACAAGGCAAAACGATGTTGGCAGAGGCACGTGTGACCACCTGCTGCCATCCTGGGTTGCTGTGTGGTTCCACTTACGTGGCAGGACAGAGAGGAAGGTTGCACAGTTCTGTGTAGGGCTGTGGTCTGCTGGACACGTTGCAGTAGATGTCCAGCATCTGCTGCTTGGAGTGGTGGTTCACACAGGTATACCACACCTGCTGCTGTCCTGAAGAAAAGAAAAAAATCAGTAGGGTGTAGGATCTGGCCTGGACACAATGCCAACACAATCTCACCTACCCATCCCACAGGTCTTAGAGCAGTGGCCAATCACAGGGCTCCACACAAACACAGGATCGAGCTGGGAGGGCAACATCTTGGGTAATGCTGCTGTGTGTTTCAGCTGAACCTAAGTAGGAAAAGCCAAGGGTTTGCTGGGTCCTGTCCCAATCCCCAATACTCATAACCATGTTTATCACTGTTTCCTACCCTGCTCCCTGACTCCCAGCCAATGGGACAGATGTCCACCACACAGGGAACCATGTCGGTCGGCCGGTCAGACTCTTGGCACAGGGCTTCGTCCACCTGGGAGTCCATGCCACGCTCTGTACGTACACAGGTCACCGAGCGCCACGCCTCACCTGGCCCGCACACAGCGGAGCACTCACTGGGCTGAGACGCCAGCCACCTACGGACACACGCGTAGACAGACACACACACACACACACACACACACACAGGATGGCAGTTCTGTGAGCATCACTCCTTGCAACCACAGCCTGGTAAAATGCTTCTTAGTGACATCATGACTGAAACAGCTGGTCACACATTGGTCTACATACGTTAGAAGTGACGTGGACCCTGTACCTTGCAGGACATGGTTCCGTGTTGCAGACGCTGACTGTTAGCGGCACTGAGTCTTGCAGGCACGCCGTGGCTGGCTGCTCGGCTGTCTCCTCTCCCTGCCTCTGGACACATTTCACCCATCGCTCCATCTCTCCCCCACCACAGGAGGCGCTGCAGGGCCCAAACTCTCCCACCACCCAGCTGAACAGTACATTTTGATTATTGAATTTAGCCAGTGTCTTCCGTTAAAGAACCACACAAAGTCAGTATTATTGTAAAGAGCTGTGAAAAGTGCAGGATGGCTCACAACGCTCAGCGTACTGTATGCTACTTTTTCAGCTAATTATGAATTTGGTATAACTGGACAATTGATTCATCACTAACAATGATATATTGTGACATGTGTGGGTATACAATACATTTTTAAAAGTAATCATTTTGTGCTATAAAGCTGTTTTAAATCAGTCACTGTTCACTTAATACTCTTGAACCCTTTAAACAGCAAAATGATAAGGAAATGTGTTTTCTGTGACTAACTGCCTTCTTAAATATCAGCCACATAAGTTTATAATGATAATAATTCAATCCCTTATTAGTTCCACAGTAGAGAAATTGATTCTCTGCATTTAACCCACCCCCCTGGGGGGAGTGGTGGGCAGCCATTTTTTCAGCTCCCCGGCTGCTAGCTCAGGGACACACCTGGCATTTGAACACTTCCACCTCCCAGCCCACTGAGGCACCGGGCCACTTAAAAGCATAACGCTAACATTTTATTGACATCAGTGCACCTGCAGATCTTTCAGGTGTGGTATCTTTGTCCACATTTGGTAACAGACAAGTGACACCTACTGGACCTAAAAAGTGGCTGGAAGTTCCCAGACTAGGATCCATGTCAAGGTCTGCAGATCCAGTGCTGGGAACTGCTGAAGTACCCTATGGCTTGGTGTCATGGCTGTCTTACTGTAATGCTATCCACCAGTAATATCATTAGTGCATGTTGAGCGAACGGTGAGATTACTGTGGGGGACAGGGCAGCAGGTGACAGGTGTCCAGGCGGTCTGAGGGTCGAGGGCTCATGTCGCAAAGGGCGTCCGCCACTGGGTCTTCGGTGTTTTCATCCACACACACAGATGTCTGCCGCTGGACTCCTGGAATTAACAGGCCACAGTTTTGCTTTCAGTAGTAAAACCAGAAGCGAGGTTTACAGAATAAGCCTTGAATGTTTCTGTTTTTATGCGTTATATTCCATAATCAATTTTTTTTGTGGTTTTGTTTATAAGGGAGTCATTCGGTGTCACACTGTGGTAAAACTGGGCCCAAAGTGCTTATCTGTCCCAGGGTTCTGTAATGGGTTACTAATTACAGGTTACTAGATCATTAACGACTCAACAAGCTATAATCATAAAAAAGGCCATTTTGTCACCCTTTAAAGTTTTTGAATCCAGTGACATCGGTGAAGTAACCCCCAATATTCACATGTGCTTTTTAAATGACTAATAAAATGCAATACAAATTAAACATGACCCTTGTGAGCCTCCTTACCTGAGCCACAAGTGACAGAACAGGAAGTTGTGAGGGTCTGCCACTTTGGCCGGGCTGTGGTGACAAATCTTGGCATGTAAAAAGAGTAGGAGATATTTGGACTGGTGGCCTCTCCGTATTCTTTTCCGTACTTCCTATAGACCTGCAGGAGATGAATACTGACAGTCTGCCCTACTTTGTGTAAGGTGTGCTCAGGTGCAGGACATGCCCAGGTCATACCTGTATTTGGGTTTCCTCCGCTACGGGCCCAGGAAGCAGCAGCTCCTCTTTGTAGGGGAGGAGATCAGAGGTCAGGTAAAGACGATACATCAGTTGGCCATCCTCCAGAGCGGACGGGTGCGTGGTGTTTACGGAGACCCTGCCCTTCCCGGCCACAATGTACCTGCTCTGTATGACCACAGCTGCAAACACAAAAGTATACTGTACAGGCGTTGACAGAAGACAATTTAGCCATGTCAAATTTATTGTCCCAGCAAACACATGCAAACCACTGAAGCTACAATCAAACTTGCTTTTGTTTATCTTCACTCTTAATTCAGATAATTTTTTTGCATAGTAAATTGGCTCACATGTGTTTTAGGTATATCAGTTAGTAATTAAAATGGATTATCTTGTACAGAGCCGGTCCTGGGCATAGGATGTATAGGCAAATGCTGGTGGGGGGGGGGTGCTGTCTGTTCACAGGGGGCGCCACTGCAGTGATTGGTGACGGAATTGGTTGCCATGTAAGGGGCACCAGCTAAAATTCTGCCTAGGGCACCAAACTGGTCACGACCGGGTCTGCTCTTGAATATCACGTACAGTTGGGTCAGTTTTCTGAAATGATTCTGTTGTGTTTTAGCCTCTAACCCATAGTGGGCACTCACCCAAATGTGTGAAGAGAGGCCTTGTGTTAACAATGTGCACCTGCGTGGCATTCTGAGGAAGGGTCAAGAAAGTGACATACTCTGCAAAACGCAAAGAAAATGAACCTCAGAGCTTAGATTAGGAAAAGGTTATTGTGAATAGACTCAGTCATGACTGTTTTCCCGCACCTTTGGCACGACCCTCTGTGTACGAATCGGAGACAAGATAACAGGATGACCTATTGCCACCGCACACTCCACATGCGTCCTCCGCCTTCCCAGAATTCAGCAGTCCGTCACACCCAAACAGCTGGTGAAAAGAGGGGCACAAGTACCATCTTCTGTCAATCTACATGAGCACTAAAAGGTGTCGTGGTACAGAAACCCTAACCCTTCTACAACAGCTTTCAGACAGTGCGTCCCAGGATATGCAGTGCAGCTAGTACAGCATTCTGTGGGTCTTACCTCCCTCACTAAAACTGTTGCCAACAGGCTAGGAGTCAGAATGCACTTAACCAACCTTAAAAATTTTGAAAATTCTTATTCTACAGCCAAGGTTTCCTTCCTACCATTTCCTGTGGAGCTTATGTTATGTAATGTAGTAGTATTATTCCATTTAGCTATATTAATGTACGCTATTCTGTGGTTGGCAAAGGCGTACCTGCGAGTGAGGAGATGTGAGCAGGTGCAATACAGGACGTGCTTACCTGACACCTCCCCCCTAAGCAGGCGGGGATGGAGCCAGGTGGGGGCGTGATGCTGGGCTCACAGCGTGTACCATCCACAAACTGAGGCCCACGGCTCACCATAAAGTCCTCGCCATCAGAGCGACACAGAAGCTTACACTGCAGGTCGCCTGGGGGGGTAAGGGAGTGAGGGGGTGTTATGGGGTGGGTGGGGGGTTCAGGCAGACGCTGAACTCTCCA